>JAWNZC010000009.1:442500-552500 GCA_035771165.1 Paragorgia papillata
AATTTCCATAAACCTGAATAAAAACATAAAACAATGACTTTTGTTGAGCTTCCAAACCATGTATATTTTCTATTAACTAATAACTATGATTTGACATTGAAATACAATGTTTGCATATAGTCGATGTGGCTTCAAAATTTGATTTTTTAACCCAACTTAAAGTGCCTATGCAACAAAATTTCACCCCAGTTTTTTACGATTGCACTTGAAAGAAAACTTAAAATGACAAAGTAACATCTCTCGTAGAATTTCGTTTCCTATATGCAAATGTCATACTTGTGACATCATACTGCATAATGACTTTTTGAAAGAGCATCAATTTTAGGATGGTCCAAATATTTTACACAAACCTGCACACGTTTAGTGACCAGCCATGGCTACTACATACATGTAGGTGCAAATTTTTATTAAGTACTTTCGATAAGTACTCTCAAAGAAAATCATACTTTTCTAAAAAGTCATTATGCAGTGTGAGGTCATAAGTATGACATTTGCATATCAAACAAACCTGAATATCTCAAGAATGAAGCAAAGAAACAAACTTCTACGAAAGATGTTACTTTGTCATTTCAAGTGTTTTTTCAAATCCGATTATAAAGCACTGGGGTGAAATTTCGTGGCATAAGCACTTTAAGAAGGTACTGTTCATGACTCAACGTTTCGACATTTCATCAGGGGTAATCGTTGTGAAGACAGGTCCCATATTTACACTCTCAAATAGAACCGATGATGACGTTATCTATCAACAAGATGCAAATAGGCTTCTGGTAAAGAAGGGTGGGCGCTATTAGTATGCCAAGCCTTTAAACAACGTATTTGATGATACCGTTGATTGGTGATGATATTTGAATCATTTTTGAGGTGCCGAACTAGCCAAGGGATTGCGTAGAATAATTCAAACATAGACCTTATTCAAAAATGGCCGCCGAATTAGAATTCTTTTATGTGCATATAA
This sequence comes from Paragorgia papillata, assembly GCA_035771165.1. NCBI lineage: Eukaryota > Metazoa > Cnidaria > Anthozoa > Scleralcyonacea > Coralliidae > Paragorgia > Paragorgia papillata. Next base: position 443,456 of record JAWNZC010000009.1, read on the forward strand.
ATTAGCCCTTATGACCTCGTTTTACAGTAAAAATTCTTTCGAATTTCCCACATGAAAACGAGTTCATAAGGGCTAATTTATATGGATATAAAAGAAACTTAATTCGGCGGCCATTTTTTAAATAAGGTCTATTATCACCACCAATTCGCAGTATCATAAAAAAACGTTGTTTGGGGGCTTGGCATATTAATAGCGTGCACTGATCTCTATACAAGTGGATTGCTCATCCTTTATGGGCAGCAGTAAACATTTTGAAGCCACTGGCGGCCATATTGGTACTCCAGGTCCAGTGTACCTTGCGGGCTTAAGAGTAGTAAGAGTTTACCGGGGAAGTCGGAAAAACCGTAAAACAATTGTCAGATGCCAATTTACCGTTACCACTGAAAAACAGAAAGAAAATACAAACAAATACAGTCCGAAATTGTCAACTACATACTTCAAGGCTTTGTAAAGACTTATGTCTTAATACCAAAGGTATATAAATAGTTTTATAATGAATCATCATCATCATCATCTATGCCGACCGACAGGTCGCGCAAATGAGTTTCGATTGCGCGTTGATACATGCATCCGCGCTACTCGTCAATGCATGCTGCAGTATTTCACTTAATGAAATATTTTCTAGGGAAGCACGGGTGGCGTGTGCTGTTAGCGCGCTGCCTCTCACCAATAGTTAAGCCCAGTTGGACGAGGTTAGTACTTGGATGGGTGACCGTCTGGGAATGACCCCGTTCTCGAACTTGAATTTCATGTGAGTAGAGTTTAGTTGGTCTCTCCTGTGCTTCGAGGGTTTTTCGCAGGGTTCTGCGGTTTTCCACCCTCCGTAAAATCAACACTTAGGTCTTAGCTTATGTCGTGCACTTTTAACATGAGCCTCTGGCTCGGATGATTGGGCGACCACATCCTGTGCTTACGACGTTAAATAAATCATTCTCATTTGATCCTGACCGTTGGCATGAGGTTCTTCCGCTCAGCATCTAGTATGAATCACCGTTGACTTAACTTAGTTCTTCCGCTGATGTCACACATCCACCATGCTGCCACCCCATGGTGGGATTTTTTGTCATTGAGGTTTACTCCTCTAGTGCTTAAGATTTAGTCTGGCTCCTACCCTTCGGCCTGCCTGGCATAGTTAGACTTACCAGGAGTTAAAACTCACGCCAGTATAGCCCTCCGGATTAACGGAACACACAAGCCACTCCACCACGGACAAGGATAATGAAGTGAATGACTGATTTCGTTGTTTTTTACGAGTTTTGTGATATAGACACTTTTAATAGGTACAGAGTACGTCATTTACCGCACTTTTCAGCTTTTGAATTCTATTGAAAATATACAAAAGCTAAGACAATAAACGAAATTGAAAATAATTCAAAAGAAAAATTGACGCTTCTAAATATTTCAGTGGTTTTTGTTTGATACCAATAGCAGAATTTTTTTTAATGTGGTCTTTTTCGTCTCTTTTCGTGCTAGGAAAACATACAAAGTTTCCGTGGCGGCCACCTTGATACTCCAAATTCATCACCTCCGGTGGCTTCATTTTTGGAGCTGGATCACTACGCTGGATTGCTCAATCCAGTTATGTAGAGATCAGTGATAGCGCCCGCGCTTCATTAAACCGGGATGATGGGGGCCTATTACCAGAAGCTACAAATAGGCATCTTGTTAATATAGATAACATCATTATCGGTTCTATTTGGGGGTATAAATATGGGATCTTTCCTCACAACGGATCACCCTGGATTAAAGACACTAGATCGGAGTGTCGAAACGTTGGGTCATGAACAGTGACCTTTTAAGTAGTAGTTAAAATATGAGCGGCCGCAGCCTAGACATAGGCTTTTCCGTAGCTGAGCTGTGGCCTATGAGACTGGGAACTAAATTCGCTTCATGACGTAAGCAGAGTTAATGCTCTGAAAAAGCCTAGTAGATTTGCCAAATCCCAGACCATTGTATTTGTTCATTTTTCTCACAGTTACAGGTCTTACAACCATCGGCATCGAGCCACCACTTAAATATCAAATCTATATTTTACAACCATAATATTAAGTTAAAATTATATTCAGCAATTGTCCTCTGATCGATTCCTATCAACTTCACGCTCTGGATTCGACTATTAGACGCATGAAAATATGACATCTTTCAAGCGTAAAATACTCCTGGCAAATATATTCCCATTTCAGAATCATCTTCAGAGAAACATCAACAGAAAATCATGAAGCATTGGCCACGCATGTGGCGAACGTTTACATTTATACACTCACGAGTTCACCTTCATCTGACATAAAATGCATTCGATTCGTTCGGGAAATCAAATAACTTTCACAGAATGCCAGGAATACTCGATTTATATCGTAAATGCTTCAACAATACCTTGAACTTCCATTAACTCGACAAAAATATCAATAACTTGAGATTTGGCGCCACCAACTTTGAGAATCTAGAGTGGGGCAGTTTTGGGGCAGTTTTGATTGGGAAATCTACTAGGCCTTCTATTTCCCGTTGTCTCTCCCCAGTCCTTTTGGCCCAGGCCCCCAAATAGGAAATAGAAGGCCTAGGTCTAGGCTGGAGCGGACGATCTTTATGGGCATTTACAATGGCGAGCCGAACGTATCAAATTCCAAGTGTACATGATGAACACTTTGTTTAAAGGGGATTGGCAACAAAAATTAAGTTTGTCTAATTTGAAAGAACTCATAAAATTGTAATAGAAGATCCTTTACAACTTTTTCGTATCTTTCTGCGTTTTCAAGATATTTCAATTTGTTTGATATGTAAATGAGATGGTCTCTGACGTCAGGAGTGGGGTAAAATATTTTCATACAGAGCAAAATCACTTACATATCTAACATGAAATGTTCAGCGTCGCAAGGAGTTTTTATGTGCACAGTTTCAAATGATTTCGCTGAACAAACTTAGAGATATAACTGGTTTTGCTACATGTGAAAATATTTTACCCCACACCTGACGTCAGAGACCATCTCATTTACATATCAAACAAATTGAAATATCTTGAAAACGAAGAGAGATACGAAAAAGTTGTAAAGGATCTTCTATTACAATTTTATGAGTTCTTTCAAATTAGACAAAATTAATTTTTAGTGCGATTGCCCTTTAAAGCTCCGTTTACACAACGGTAAGGTCAGTCTTCCGTTGAAAAATCACTGAGTGGTTTGCCGTAGCGTAGTCACTACGCTTAGCACTCCGGCTGCAAATCACTACGCTATGGTAAATTTACCGTAGGACAATATTTTTTTTGCTACCGAACGCTCACCCCAATCAGGACCATCACCGTACCGTAATAGTGTAAACGTGGCTTTAAAGGGCATATGACTCGAAAATTAAGTTTGTCTTATTGAAAAGAACATTTAAAATGTTAAAATAACATCTTTTGCAGTTTTTGGTTTCCTTGCTTCGTTTTTGAGATATTCCAGTTTGTTTGATATGCAAATGACACAACTTTCTACGTCACATGTGCATAATGAGTATTATGAGTTACCGAGAAAAGGTTACATATCTTTGCTATTGTGAAACGAAATCACTTAGAATTCTACAAGTTTGGTGGTGTGGATAGAAACACGCACATGCTTCCTTTGAGTTAAGCCCATGTTTTCATAATATCAAAGATATGTAACCTTTTCTGGTAACTCATTATGCACATGTGACGTAGAAAGTTGTGTAATTTGCATATCAAACAAGCTGGAATATCTCAAAAACGAAGCAAGGAAACCAAAAACTGCAAAAGATGTTATTTTATCATTTTAAATGTTCTTTTCAATATGACAAACTTAATTTTCGAGTCATATGCCCTTTAAGAGTCGTAGGGAAAGTTGGTCAGAAAAAGCTGAATTTGAGCCACTAGTGTCTTATAACTTTGATAAAACATTGATGTTTTATTAATCAATGCATGTTTTAACAGTATTTCTCAAACTCATTAATAATTCATGAGCTAATTAGCCAATCAGAGAAAAATATTTGGTCATGTGCATGAGTTTTGAAGTCCGGTAATGGTCGCGCTAAATGAATTCATAATTAAGAAATCAGATATTATTATATGGCTGGGCTTGTTTTCGGGTCATTACGCCAAACGGCGCGCGCTGATTGGTTGCTGAGAGGCCCGGAAAAAGCCGTAATGCCCTCTCGGCACTGTGAGAGGGCATTACGTCCTTTTTAATGACCTGCAAGTTTTGGCGGGAAAATTACTGAGTTGATTTGAATGAAAATAAAAGCGAATTAGATATATTCGTTGGAAAATTTTGAACAATAATACGTCCTGAAACATCAGTGTTTCTTTTTATAAAAACTTCTTATTTAAAAGCGCGAAAAATAAAAGCCTGTAAACATGAAGCGAAACGAACAAGCTCAAAAGTAAGAACTAAGGTGAACAGCAACACCTGATCAAGACAAACGTAGAACTAAAAACAGATAAGAAAACAAACCAAAAGCCATATAATAAAAGGCTTATTAACCTCGTTTTCTCGGTCTGTACGGGAATGTATTTGCCCTCGGTTTCTTTCGCACAAACCTCGCTCCTTCGTCGCTCGGTCTGTACGAAAACCTCACGGCAAATACTTTCCCGTACAGACCTCGAACTGGGTTAATAAGCCTTTAATAAACGGCACAAACAAAGAACCGTTTATTACCACATTTCTTAATTATAAATTGAACGTGAAACCATTGTCTAATCTAATATGCACCAATATCACCAAGTGAAGTCCCTCTACTATAATTGACGGTTGAGAAGCTATTTAATAAACTCGTGTATCGTGTTTTACCAGGGGTTACAAACACTCGAGAACAACAAAAATCACTCGGCCTATTACCTCGTAATTTTCAATGTTCTCTTGTGTTTGTTAAACATTCGAAAACAATAAAAATCACTCGGCTTGCAGCCTCGTGATTTTCATTATTCTCTCATGTTTGTAACCCCTGGTAAAACACTCGTTTATGAAATATTACTTACAAATATTGATTAAACATTCATTTCTTTTGAATTTTCCTTTTGAATTATTAATGAATTTGATAAGTTGCATTAAAAAAAACAACTTTTAAGCCAGAGCAGTGTCAAACTATGTAAGCATTGAATTGTACACTTAAAATGATAGAGTAACATCTTTTGCAGTTTTTCGTTTCCTTGCTTCGTTCTTGAGATATTTCAGTTTGTTTGATATGCAAATTAAACATTTTGACGTCACATGTGCATAATGAGTTATCGAAAAAGGTTATATATCTTTGCTATTATCAAATCAAATTAATTCGAAGGAAGCATGCATGTAAGTGTGTTTCACCCAGAACACTAAACATATAGATTTTCAAGTGATTATAATTAACAATAGCAAAGATATATAACTTTTTTCGATAACTTATGCAACTGTGACGTCAAAATGTTTAATTTACATATAAAACAAACTGAAATATCTCAAGAACGAAGCAAGGAAACGAAAAACTGCAAAAGATGTTACTCTATCATTTTAAGCGTTCTTTCAAATAAGACAGACTTAATTTTCGTTGCATAGGCACTTTAATGGTAATACAGATAGAAATTTGCACTAAATACCTTAGACTAAGAGCGTATTGCCCAGCACTTGCAGAACTCTCACGAATGAGAAAGGTTCCGTCAGTTGTCTTTTTCCAAACGTTCTTTTGCTTCGTCCCGATCTATCTTCCCAACAAACCTATGATAATGTGTAATTAAATGTAATGAAGTGATAATAATAATAATGTGAATGAACTCGACGAACTAATGGTTCGAAACCACAGTCGGGCATTTGCTGAAAGGGAGGGAGGAAGGCAGGAGGGAAGGAAGAAAAAAGCAAGAAGGAAAGAAGGAAAAATGGAGGGAGGGAAGGCAGGCAGGCAGGGAAGAAGGAAGGAAAGAATGAAGGAAAGAATGAAGGATGAATAAATGGCGGGAAGGAAGGAGACAAGAAGGGAAGGAGCAAAGGAGAGAAAGAAGGAAAGAGAGAAGGAAGAAAGGAAAGAAGGAAGAAAGGAGGGAAGGAAGGAAGAAAGAAAGAAAAAAAGGAAGGAAGGAAGGAAGGAAGGAAGGAAGGAAGGAAGGAAGGAAGGAAGGAAGGAAGGAAGAAAGAAAGAAAGGAAGGAAGGAAGAAGGGAAGGGAGGGAGGGAGGAAGAAAGAAAGAAAAGAAGGAAGGAAGGAAGGAAGGAAGGAAGGAAGGAAGGAAGGAAGGAAGGAAGGAAGGAAGGAAGGAAGGAAGGAAGGAAGGAAGGAAGGAAGGAAGTAAGGAAGGAAGGAAGGAAAGAAGGAAGGAAGGAAAAAATCTATATTTTTTACATACCACTTGTAGTGTGTTAGGTCCTCGTCAACAATGACAACTTCTTCGGGCATGCTACAATACAGTGAGAATAACTTAATTTATTTTTGAATTTTATGGATTATTTTCGAATCCAACTAAAAATCTCAACACCTGCCACTTCACACTCAACTTCAGATAAGGACAGCACATATATAGAACTTACGTTGGTGGAATATCTGGACTTTGGACATACTTCGTCAGAGCTCTCTAATACAATACAAGATAAACATATTAACTGATTGATATAAACTCTTTGACAGATCAGGTAAACTTAAAAAATAGAAACTCTTTGACAGATCAGGTAAACTTAAAAAATAGAGAGAAGACAAAAGAAAGTAAATGAAAGAGCAGGGAGTAAAAAAAAAGAAGAAGAAAAAGAGTGACGGGGAGAGGAGAAAAAGAGAAGGAACGCAACGCAACAAAAAGAGAAGAGGAGGAAAGAGGAAGAAGGGCAGAGATGAGATGAGAGCAGAAGAGGGGAGAGACAAAGGAGATGGATAGGGATAGAGACAGAGAGATCCGAGAAGGAGAAGGCTAGGAATAAGGAGAAAGAGAGGGATAAGGAGATGGATAAGAAGGAGAGGGGTAAGGAGAAGGAGATGGATAAGAGGAAGGAGAGGGGTAAGGAGAAGGAGAGGGATAAGAAGAAGGAGAGGGATAAGGATGAGAGGGATAAGAAGAAGGAGAGGGATAGGAAGAAGGAGAGGGATAGGAAGGAGAGGGATAAGAAGAAGGAGAGGGGTAAGGAGAAAGAGAGGGATAAGGAGATGGATAAGAAGAAGGAGAGGGGTAAGGAGAAGGAGAGGGATAAGAAGGAGGAGATGGATAAGAAGGAGGAGAGGGATAAGAAGGAGGAGAGGGTAAGGAGAAGGAGAGGGGTAAGGAGAAGGAGAGGGATAAGAAGGAGGAGAGGGATAAGAAGGAGGACAGGGATAAGAAGGAGGAGAGGGTAAGGAGAAGGAGAGGGGTAAGGAGAAGGAGAGGGATAAGGAGAAGGAGAGGGATAAGAAGAAGGAGAGGGATAAGAAGGAGAGGGATAAGAAGAAGGAGAGGGATAAGAAGAAGGAGAGGGATAAAGAGAAGGAGAGGGATAAGAAGAAGGAGAGGGATAAGAAGAAGGAGAGGGATAAGAAGAAGGAGAGGGATAAGGAGGAGAGGGATAAGAAGAAGGAGAGGGATAAGAAGAAGGAGAGGGATAAGAAGAAGGAGAGGGTAAGGAGAAGGAGAGGGGTAAGGAGAAGGAGAGGGATAAGAAGGAGGAGAGGGATAAGAAGGAGGACAGGGATAAGAAGGAGGAGAGGGTAAGGAGAAGGAGAGGGGTAAGGAGAAGGAGAGGGATAAGGAGAAGGAGAGGGATAAGAAGAAGGAGAGGGATAAGAAGGAGAGGGATAAGAAGAAGGAGAGGGATAAGAAGAAGGAGAGGGATAAGAAGAAGGAGAGGGATAAGAAGAAGGAGAGGGATAAGGAGGAGAGGGATAAGAAGAAGGAGAGGGATAAGAAGAAGGAGAGGGATAAGAAGAAGGAGAGGGATAAGAAGAAGGAGAGGGATAAGGAGGAGAGGGATAAGAAGGAGAGGGATAAGGAGGAGAGGGATAAGAAGAAGGAGAGGGATAAGAAGAAGGAGAGGGATAAGACGAAGGAGAGGGATAAGAAGAAGGAGAGGGATAAGAAGAAGGAGAGGGATAAGAAGAAGGAGAGGGATAAGAAGAAGGAGAGGGATAAGAAGAAGGAGAGGGATAAGGAGGAGAGGGATAAGAAGGAGAGGGATAAGAAGAAGGAGAGGGATAAGAAGGAGGAGAGGGAGGAGAGGGATAAGAAGGAGAGGGATAAGAAGAAGGAGAGGGATAAGGAGGAGAGGGATAAGGAGGAGAGGGATAAGAAGAAGGAGAGGGGGTAAGGAGAAAGAGAGGGGATAAGGAAATGGATAAGAAGAAGGAAAGGGGTAAGAAAAGGAGAGGAGAGGATAAGAAGAAGGAGAGGGTAAGGAGAAGGAGAGGGGTTAAGAAGAAGGAGATAAGGGATAAAGAGAAGGAGAGGGTAAGAGAAGAGAGGGGTATTAAGGAGAAGTGAGAGGGATAATAGAAAAGGAGAGGGGGTAAAGAGAAGGAGAGGGAGAAGAAGTTGAGAGAGGGATAAGAAGAAGGAGAGGGATAAGAAGAAGGAGAGGGATAAGAAGAGGAGAGGGATAAGAAGGAGAGGGTAAGGAGAAGAGAGAGGGATAGGTAAGGAATGATAGGAGAATAAGGAGAAAGGGAAGATAGGGATAGAGAGGGAAGGAGAGGATATAAGAAGAAGGAGAAGGGATAAGAAGAAGAGAGGGTAAGGAGAAAGAGGTACAGGAGAGAGATGAGGAGAACATAAAAAAAGGAAAAGAGAAGAGAGAAGATAGGAGAAGGGAAGGAGAAGGGTAAAGATAGAGAGTGAAAGGATAGGAGTAAGAAGGATGAGGAAAGGGATAGGAGGAGAGGATGAGGAGAAGTGAATATGAGATGAGGGATAAAGGGGAGTAGAAGAGGAAGATGAAGGAGAAGGGAAAGGAGGGGGATGAGGAGAAGAGAGGGATGAGTAAAAGGGGAAGGAGAGGGATGAGGAGAAGGAAAGAGATGAGTAAAAGGGGAAGGAGAGGAATGAGGAGAAGGGGAAGGACAAGGATGAGGAGAACGAGAGGGATGAGGATGAGGAAGGGGAAGGAGGAGGAGATAAAGAGAGGATGAGCAGCAGAGGGGAAGGAGAAAGATGAGGAGAAGGGGTAGGAGAGGAGAGAGATGAGGGGGAAGGGCGACAAGGGAAGGGGAAGGATGAGAGGATGAGGAGAAGGAGACGAGAAAGGATAGGAGAAGGGGAACGAAGGGATGAGTGAGAAGGATGGAAGGAGAAGGATGAGGAGAAGGGAAGGAGAGATGGAGGAGAAGGGAGGAAGGAGAAGGATGAGGAGATAGGAGAATGGTGTGAGGAATCTAGGAGAAGGGGAAGGAGAGGATGAGGAAGGGGAAGGAGAAGGATGAGGAGAAGGGGAAGGAGAAGGATGAGGAGAAGGGGAAGGAGAAGGATGAGGAGAAGGGGAAGGAGAGGGATGAGGAGAAGGGGAAGGAGAAGGATGAGGAGAAGGATGAGGATGAGGACAAGGAGAAAGATGAGGAGAAGGGGAAGGAGAAGGATGAGGAGAAGGGGAAGGAGAAAGATGAGGAGAAGGGGAAGGAGAAGGATGAGGAGAAGGGGAAGGAGAGGGATGAGGAGAAGGGGAAGGAGAAGGATGAGGATGAGGAGAAGGAGGAAGGAGAAGGATGAGGAGAAGGGGAAGGAGAGGGATGAGGAGAAGGGAAGGAGTAGATGAGGATGAGGAGAATGGGAAGGGAGGAAGAGGAGAAGGAGGAGATAAGGGATGATGAGGAGGAAGGAGAAGGAGAAGAGGATGAGGATGAGGGGAGACAAGTGAGAAAGATGAGGATAAGGGGAAGGAGAAGGGATGGAGGAGTAAGGGAAATGAGAAAAGATGTAGAGAAAGGGGAAGGAGAAGGATGAGGAGAAGGGATGGAGAAAGGGATGAGGAGAATAGGGGATGAGAAGGATGAGGAGAAGATGAGATGATGAGAGAGAGAAAAATGAGGAGAAGGGGTAGGAGAGAGGAGAGAGATAGAGGAGGAGAGGAATGAGGTGACGAGAGTAGAGAGGAGAGTGAAAGAGACGAAGAAGGGATAGAAAGAAGAATGATGAGAAGGAGAAGGGGAAGGAGAGGACAAGGACGAAGGTGAGAAGATGAGGGAAGGAGAAGAAGGACGAGGGAATGAACAGAGAGCAGAGCCTGCGAGGAGAAATGTAACAGGTGAGAAGAGGGTAGAGAAAGGGAAGAAGGAGAAGAATGAAAGGAGAGGGGTAGAGGTTAGGACCAGAAGATGAAGGAGAAGGAGACGAATAAAAAGGAAATGGAGGAGAGGAATGGGGATAAGGAGAGAGAAAACGAGGGATAGGGAAGAGAGAAAATGAAAGAGAAATGGGAGTAAAAAAGGGGAAAGAAAAGAACGAAAGGGAGGAGAGGAGACGGTAGGTGAAGGAAAGAAAAGAGAAGCATAGCAAAAGAAAGAAAAGAGAAGCATAGCAAAAGAAAGAAAAGAAAAGAAAGGGAATGGGGGGCGGAGAGGAGAAAACAGAAAAGGAAAGTAACAAGGAGGGCGAAGAGAAGCAAAAGAATAAGACTAAAGGAACACTTTATATTTTAATATGTTTTTATGTTAAAGTTTACAATAACATTTGGTTAAGCTAAAACAGCATTCATACTAGTTTAACAACCTAGCGTTTAACATTGTTGTTGAACTTAAGTTTATAAGTTACATTTTAAAGTAGCTATGTTTAAATTTTGAAAACTTACGACTTCTTTATCATTTGGATCGCTGACGCTGTCCCGTTCTTTGTCATGAAATGGCGATGCATACAAAGGTGCGCCTTCGCTAATTCTGGACAGCGACAGCCTGTGTCTTGCCTTGTTTCGCAAGAAGTAGGCCTCTGTTGATTCCTGAAACATTTTATTAATACTTATCACGGTTTTCAAAAATCGTTAATCATTCATGAAGAAAAACAAAAAAAAAAATCAATATTTAATGAATTTGTCGCTTTCGATAAATATCTAGGTGGATTTTACGGCTCACACAAGGTCTTTCTTTAAAATTTTTACATCAATGAACTTACGAAATAGTCCGTTTTTCAAGACGTTCAATAAACTCGCAGTTCGTGTTTTCATACCTATCGCCACGTGTCTTCATGTTATTATATGGCATTATAAGTCATTACTTCCGTTGAAATCATGCGTTCTCATCACTGATCTCTATATAAACTGGATAGGGCATTCCCTATGGCCAGCAGTCAAACATTTCGTGCCAGTCGCCGCCATCTTGTTGGAACATATGACGCATTGCGACCTTAGAACTTGTTCCCAATCCCAAAGTTGACTGGCATAAGCAATCTTGACGTCAGCACGGCCAGATTATCCGGGGGGAAGAATATTAAGCACTCTGCACTGGGGGAGTCGGAAAAGCCGTAAAGCAAACAACGGAATGGCAAGCACACAACACGAGATATTGTTAAGGCATTAAGATTACTATAAAAGGTACAATATTGAATTATTCGTAGATTTTATAGTCTGTTTTTCAGTTTATATTATCGTGAAGTTTCTTCGTTGTCGGCACTGAAGAAAAACAACGAAATTTAAAAGTTTTACAGCTCAGTAATAGAAACAAATGCAAGAAATTGGCGTTTTAAACCTTAGAGTACTTCTTGTGTCCTTGCATTCGTTTTCAATCTACGAAAGATTATGAACTTCAGTTGCGCCCATCTTAGGTAGTGGTCACGTCATCATACAGCTGGCACACTAAATTCGGTCCCATGTCCTATCCAGTTTTATTGGGATCAGTGGTTCTCATTGGCTGAGCCGCGTCACGTGCCGGCCGATTATTTTCCGTAATCGACCGCGGTCGCCTACCGGTTTTGCAAGCCATTTTGCTTACACAAGAACGATGAAAGAAAACCGCAAAAAATGGCGCAAGATGGCGTCAGCAGCTTGCATAGTCATGTCATTTTGATGGCCTTGATTGGTAAACATTCTTGCACACACGAATTGTCACGCGAGTTTTTCTATTTCTCGTAAGGTTTTTCTCGACTCGCACTTGCACGGAATTTGATGAAAATTACTATATCGCGCTACCTTAAGGACTAAATCATGTACGAGTCGGACGATGAGCAATCTGGAAGTGAGTTTAGGATCCTGAAAGCGATAACAACAAGAGTAAAACCATTGAGAACGATGAGTCTATGTCACACGCTCGAGGTCACGCTATAAGTACGTATCATGTAATGTAATGTAATGTAATGTAATGTAAGATATGTTGTTTCAAAAAGCCATATAATAAACTTCTTATTAACCTCGACTGCTTGGTCATTACGGAGAAATATCAGACCTCGGTCTCTATTGTACTTGGGTCGTCGTCGTGACGTTCGCGTTGCGCTTGCTTAAGGCCTGGCCAAACGCTTTCAACATCGCATTCAACATCATTCAACATTGTTGAACGATGTTGAATAATGTTGAAAGCACGAGTGGCCAAATGAATTCAACATCCATGAATGACAATTAATTGAACGCGGGCTACCACAAATGCTGGAATCGACAATATCCCGCATGGCGCATGTCTCTGTTCAACAAAGTTGAATGAAATGTGGCCAAATGCGTTCAACACCTTTCAACATTTTGAGAACAACAGAAATGTTGAACGCGTGTTGAACGAAAATTTAAAGGCCTGGCCAAACGCTTTCAACATTTCATTCAACATGTTGAAAGCGTTTGGCTACCCCTGTTGAATGATGTTGAACGTTGTTGAATGGTGTTGAATGATGTTGAACGAAATTTGAACATGTTCAAATTTTCGTTCAACACGCGTTCAACATTTCTGTTGTTCTCAAAATGTTGAAAGGTGTTGAACGCATTTGGCCACATTTCATTCAACTTTGTTGAACAGAGACATGCGCCATGCGGGATATTGTCGATTCCAGCTTTTGTGGTAGCCCGCGTTCAATTAATTGTTATTCATGAATGTTGAACGATGTTGAATTCATTTGGCCACTCGTGCTTTCAACATTATTCAACAATGTTGAATGATGTTGAATGCGATGTTGAAAGCGTTTCGCCAGGCCTTAACAGCTTTTGCTGTTCTTTGCCACAACGTTGTCTTGAAAACGTGAAAAGGCTTCAGTTGACGTTGTATGTGCAACGAGGGCGGTGTTGTGATTACTCTTGGGACTGCAAATTATTCAACGCTTTGTTTTGGTTGAAAAATACTATTGTACTTGGGTCGTCGTCGTGACGTTCGCGTTGTGCTTGCTTAATAAGGTCCCTATTCTCCGGTAACAGACCGGGCCGGAGTACGAGTTTGTCAGTCATTTTGTTTACAACAAACATGGAAAATCCGAAGAAAAAAAGTTAATGAAGCCAGTAATGTTTAACATTTTGACTTAACATTTTGACCGGACTGGAATAAAAGTTAAAACCAAACTTCTAAAACTATTTATCTCAAAACAAAAAACCCAACAAATAATTAATTTGCAGGAATCTGTTGGAGAACGTAGTTAACACGGTTAGTTCTATTTGTTTAATTTTAAATTTATGCTAATTATAGTAATTAATTTAATTGTTGTATTTAATCAACTAAACAAGGTCAAGATAAAGAAAATATTCAAAATATACTTCACACTTCACAGTAACAAAACACAATACTGCAGACCATAAACAAAATACCTGGACTTTACTGTATTAAAAAGAGGGAAATATAACCACGATACGGATCACATCTCAGTCACGCTGCACCACACCAACATTGCACCGCACAACATGACACAACACGACACGGCACAACACACCACACTACGACACACCACAACACACCACGACAAACCACAACACGACACGACACAACACGACACACCAAAACACAACACAACACGACACGACACAACAAATCACAATACACCACGACACGACACAACACACCACACCACACCACGACACAACAGACCACACCACGACACGACACAACGCGACACAACAGCACTCCAACACAACACCCCACTTTAATGCACCACACGACACACCACAGTGCATCACCCAACGTAACGTAACGCACGTCACACATGCCACGTCAAGACACGTCACCCATAGGCGTAGAGTATGGGGGGGGGGGGGCTGAGGGGCTTTAGCCCCCCGAGAAATCTTAATGGGGGGGGGGCTGAGCCCCCCCCAGAAATTTTGCAGCAACTAACTCAGCAATCACCATTCACAAATTATAGGTTACTCGTTAGGCTAAAGTAACTGTTACAGCCTCATTCCTGTCAGCCAAAAGCACCCATGTACAGTGATAAGTCAACCCAGTAAACACAACATCGAAAAATTGTTGAAATGTGTTGTATTTAACTAGTTTTTATGACATTTCATGACCTTCAGTGTTCTTAAAAACCACCCCTCAGAATGCAGGAAATGGCATTTCCAAGACTCTAAATTTCAAAAATTTCCAGGGAACATGCCCCCGGACCCCCTAGAAGAGTCCCTTTTTGTAAACGCCCCCCCACGGGAAAATTCTTAAAAAGGCCTTGTTCAGCACTTCAGCCCCCCTGGACAAAAACAAAACTCTACGCCTATGACGTCACCACACAACACAACACAACAGCTCCGTACCGCACAATAGCGCTTTACAATACAACACACCAGCACACCACTGTCGTGCAATGCACTCCACCACACGACACAACACACTACACCACACTAAAACACAACACGACACAACAAACCAAAACACAACACAACACAACACAACACAACACAACACAACACAACACAACACAACACAACACAACACGACACAACACAACACAACACAACACAACACGACACAACAAATCACAACACAACACAACACAACACACCACGATACGACACAACACCACGACACGACACAACACACCACGACACGACACAACACAACACACCACGACACAACAGCACTCCAACACACCACTTTAATGCACCACACGACACACCACATGTCAAGACACGTCACCACGTCAAGACACGTCACCACGTCAAGACACGTCACCACACAACACAACACAACACAACACAATACAACACAACCCAACCCAACCCAACCCAACCCAACCGCTCCGTACCGCACAATAGCGCTTTACAATACAACACACCACCACACCACTGTCGTGCAATGCACTCCACCACACGACACCACGCAGCACAATATTAAAAAAAAAGAAATACATTTCCAGAAAACAACGCAAAAGAAAAATACACCCCGTTGGAATATCTATTTCATTAACATAATTGTTCAAGGAAACAATACCTGCAACGGACTGGTTTTAAGATTCTTTTCGACAGGAATTTCGACGTGATTTCGTGGAAAAAATCCTTGTTTTCCTGTCTTTTTTGATTTACCCTAAAAATATTAAATGTATAGAAAATCATTTTCGACTTTCACATGTTGTTTCACATTCTTAGTGAATGTAGTAATATATCCAACACGAGTCAGTGTTCTTCCTCCAATTTCTAAATAAAGCCAAGCAGGTTGAAAATACGAGGTGAAGCCGAGTTTTTTTTAACCCACTTGGCTGTATTTAGACATCGGAGGATGAACACTGACGAGTGTTGGATATAGCTTCTCAAAGGAATCAATATTTTAAGAGAAAATTGACCTCAAAGTTTGCTAAATTTGACCGTAATCTTCCTCCGATTTCTAAATACTGATTAAATATTGATTTCCATTGAATTTTCCTCATGAATTATTAACGATTTGAGAAATATTTTTCTCAAACTCATTAATAATTCATGAGCTAATTAGCCAACCAGAGAAAAATATTTGGTCATGTGAGAGTTTTGAAACCAGGTAAAAGTCGCATAATAAACGGCACAAACAAAGAACCGTTTATTACCGCATTTCTTAATTATAAATTCAACGTGAAACCATTGTCCAATCTAATTAATACGCACCAATATCAAGTCCCTCTACTATAATTGACGATTGAGAAGCTATTTCATAGACCCAGCACTCGAGAACAACAAAAATCATTCACTCTATTACCGAGTAATTTCCATTGTTCTCTCGTGTTTGTAAAAGATTCGAAAACAATAAAAATCACTCGGCTTGCAGCCTCGTAATTTTCATTATTCTCTCATGTTTTACAAACACTCGAGAACAATGAAAATTACTCGGTTAACGGCCTCGTGATCTTCATTGTCCTCTCGTGTTTGTAACCTCTGTAACCTCTGGTAACCTCTTGAAGCAGAGCGTGATCTTGGTGTATGGGTGACCCATGACTTAACCTGGTGCAAACAGGTTGCTGCCCAAGTTACAACCGCGAACAGGTTTCTTGTCTGCGTCCGTCGCTCGACCACACCTCGGATACGCAACCCAGGTGTGGTCACCGCAATCCATTGACCTGATCAGACGTGTCGAAAGAGTGCAACGCCGTGCTACTAAAGTTATCCTGAATCTACCATTTCGCACCACGACAACCTACAAACAACGACTACTGTCTCTACAATTGTTTCCAATATCCTACTGGCATGAATATCTCGACTTAACCTTCTTCTTCAAAGCTGTGAACAACCTAATCGAAATCAACCCTGACATCCTACCTACTCCATATATGCCACTCAGAACAACAAGAAACAACTCAAACCCCGATATTCTTCACTTCCGTCCTCGCAAATGTAGAACAGTCACCTTCCAACGATCTTTCTTTACAAGAATGTGTAGAACATGGAACACTCTACCGTGCGAAATGCGTAGAAAGGGAACCACTCTTAGATAGTTCAAGAGCCAGCTTCAGCTTTACTACCAAGCAGCAGTGGGGCAGCTGTACGACCCTGAAGACCCAAGGTCATGGAAAACCATCTGCTTGAGATGCAACACAGCGCACAGTCTTATTAGTGCGATCTGCTGTTGTATCTAATAACTAATTAATTGTTAATTATTGATTGTTGGTTGCTGATTGTTGGATACCGATTGCTAATTGCTAATTAATGATAATTGTACCGTAGGTCCCCCGGGGCAGGGGGGGCCCTTTTCAGTTTGGGCCAGGGGCACCCTAGCCCACAGTTACACCACTGAAACAAGAGCGGCGAGACAGAAGGTGGGGGGGGGGCTACAACCACCCTAATATTTCTAACAAACTCCCCCCTTCCAATATTTCTGAATGATAACCAAAAATTTGGTGGGAAATCAAAATAAACTCCTTATCATTTTATTGATGAATTAGCCCCTCCAACGTCTTCCGACGCCACTGACACAAAGTTCAGCTTTGCGCCATTTTTTATTCTGAAGTTAGTAATTCGAAACTGAAGAAATAATAGATCAAACAAGCGTTTGAGTGTTTCGTCAGGGGTTCCAAACACGAGAAAACAAATGAAAATCGAGGGCGTAGCCCCGAGGTTTTTATTGTTTTCGAGTGTTTGGAGTCCCCTGATGAAACACGATAAACGAGTGTTTGATCTTGCTTCTCAAACGAGTAGTCGCATCGCGATTAGCGGTGTTTTGTTAATTGATTTCAATATGCAGATTAAGAAATGTGATCCAGTTCACTAGGAAGTTTCCTACAGGTTTTCATTGAGTATCAAAACTTGTGCACGTGATGTGGTATACGTTCATGGATTGGCTACGATAATTCATGAATTATTAATGAATTTGAGAATGATTAATCACATACTTTCCGAAAGAAATGGTACCAAGAGTATAAGTCTGGTCGACTGGAAAGTTTCCGTGAAGGTGAACTTCGAATCGAACATTCGAATCGAACTTCGTGACCAACTTTCCTAATTAACAAACGTAATTTGAAACTTGGCAACAAACTTCCGAACCGCGCGCGCTGACAACAATAAAAAGGTGCTCAAGTAAAAACAATCCATTGGAACATCCTTTTCCATACAGTTGCTTGTTCGACCCTGATTTATGTAACAGATTATAAGAGGCCTGAGACGAGTAGTCAGTGGCGGATTACCTATGGGGCAAAGGGGGCATTTGCCCCCGGCCCCAGATTCTTACCCTGCGAGCAGAGCCTTCTTTTCTTTATTTCTTCGCTGAGAGAGAGGAAGAAAAGTAGGCTCTGCTGTATTCGTGACTGGTTTCCATTGCGCATGCATATCAGTTGCTTGGTTACAATCTCGAACCCAGTCCCAATCAGAGCAGAAAACAAAACGAGAACCGGTTAAACGGGCCTTAAACGGGTTACTTCGTCCTAAATCTTGGACGAAGCCAAACACGAATACAGCAGAGCCTTCTTTTCTTCCTCTCTCTCAGCGAAGAAATAAGGAAAAGAAGGCTCTGCTCGCAAGGGTACAGATTCTGACCGGCCCCAAAAAATGAGCGAATAGAAAATTATTCAGTTTCTCTTTGAAAGTCTTTTAATCCGAAAATTTAACCCATCGCTTGATGCAAACCTTTTGTGTTTCCTTCGTACATCCTCTCACGCACCAATATCCTGTGCATGAATAGCCTGTAAGATTATCCACTACATAAGATTATTATTGTATAGTAGTTTTCTTAAATTTATTTGTTCATTGGTTTTCTTTTCGGAAAGTTTGCGCAACTATTGCAACATATATCCGGTGTTTTAATTTTTTCGGACCGGATCGGATTGGATTTGAGCAGCTGTTTTCGGATCGGATCGGACTACGATTTTTTGGCTTCGGATCGGATCGGATCGGATTCGGATTGACAGTTTTGGCAAACCCTCGGATTATAAGGGGTCAATCCGATCCGACGCACACCACTAGTCCCAGCGTCAAATTTAAACGGTTTTTGTAACCGGCCCTAAAATATTTTTGCCCCCGGCCCTGGGAAGGTTAATCCGGCACTGCGAGTAGTGACGTATAACTTTGCAAAGGCCATTATTTACAGTCAATCACAGGAATTTTGCAAAGGTGTTTACGTCACAGCCTACATTATTAACACATTTCAGACCGCGTAGAATTTGTCACCTTAGGTTCACGACGGGCTGAGATAATGGGGTTGTAAAAAAGCGCGATGTTCAATATTAACAACAGATACCCTAACAACTTAATAACTTGTCATAATGTATCATGCTTGTCTGTTCTAACGCTCCAGCGAATTGTCTCTGTTTATTATGCATTGCTATCAGAGTCTTACAATTGACAATCACCAAACACAGTCGAAAGGCAACACTTTAGCTTACACGTCTAACAGTACATTAAGAATACTGAATGCCTATGACACAAAAATTAAGTCTGTCTTATTTGAAAGAACAACTTAAAATGACAAAGTAATATCTTTTGAAGTTTTCGGTTTCCTTGCTTCGTTGTTGAGATATTTCAGTTTGTCTCATATCGCAGCCGAGCTATCGTTAACGGCACATGGGATTTGGCAACTAAGTCTAAAACACTAACGAGGATTTGAAATAGCTTCTCATACATCATTAGATATTCATTGCAATGAGGGCAATCGCAACAGACTGGTCGTCAAGCGCTTGCAGAGACAGGGAAACATTTTGTTTTAAAACAGCCGGGAGTTTTGGTTCGCAAGACGTTGGATTTATTGGATAACATACATTAGATTATGTTGAACACCAGGATCAATTTAGCCAGGACTGATATTGAGCAGAGAAAATATAGATGACAATTGGAATAATGTAGAACTTTACAAACTAAAGAAGACAGAAGATTTTAATCGTCGATACCGGAGAAAACAATGCGTGAGGTGACTGTCTTGTATACTTTTATATAATATTGTGAAAGGTAGATGGACGTTTAAACTTCATTACTTCAATCAGTCTGCAAGCAACATCACTGTTTTAGCGCTTTTCGTAGGTTTCTGTCTGTCGTCGAATAACTTAAATTGCACCAACGTAAGTTTGGTTTCTTGTTAGTCTATTTTACTTGTAATATATGTATCGCATGTAGTCGCTTATATTGTGAAGCGCTGTTAGGTAAAAGAATCTGTTGTATTTGGAACTGGTTTCTATAGCGACAGAAAACTGTATTGGGAAATGATTTCTAAATACAGCGTACTGTATTTAGAAATGTTTTCTAAATACAGTTTACTGTATTTAGAAAACATTTCTAAATACAGTATTGAAATTTTAAATGAACATATGTATTGTTTTCCCCTTAATTTCCCTCATCTTCTAAGCCCTGCCCACTTGAATTAATTAGGTCTCTGGTTTAGACTGGGTTTCTACGTAAGTACATGTGACGTAAAGGCCTGGCCAAACGCTTTCAACATCGCATTCAACATCATTCAACATTGTTGAACGATGTTGAATAATGTTGAAAGCACGAGTGGCCAAATGAATTCAACATCGTTCAACATTCATGAATGACAATTAATTGAACGCGGGCTACCACAAAAGCTGGAATCGACAATATCCCACATGGCGCATGTCTCTGTTCAACAAAGTTGAATGAAATGTGGCCAAATGCGTTCAATACCTTTCAACATTTTGAGAACAATAGAAATGTTGAACGCGTGTTGAACGAAAATTTGAACATGTTCAAATTTCGTTCAACATCATTCAACACCATTCAACAACGTTCAACGTCATTCAACAGGGGTGGCCAAACGCTTTCAACATGTTGAATTCAACAATGTTGAACGATGTTGAATGAAATGTTGAAAGCGTTTGGCCAGGCCTTAAATCAAGCAACTGGATTGGCCGAAACGCTATGAATATCTAATGATGTGTGAGAAGTATAGGTCACCTGTTGTGACGTACAGGTGACTTATCGGAGGAGATTATATATATTTGCTCTCATAAAACCATAGTCAATCGAGATATGGTCTGGAGACTCGGCAAACTTCAAAGCGCCTATAATGAGCTGTGATTTTATGTTGAACCGTACCTTACAACGTGCACATCCTTTGTTTTAGGTTTATTAATATTTAAATAGCACGGTTGAGTGATTGAACTGAAACGTTGCTATTGGATAATTCGTTCATTATATTAAAATACAATGGGTTCAGTGACCGTACACCGTGCAGAAAAATGCATAAAGGCAAACAAAAAGATAGACTAAAGACTTTAGCTGAGTTTCCAGACCATATCTCGATTGACTATGATAAAACCAAACTTAATTCAAACGAAGCATGTGCGTGTGTTCTTTCCACAACGTTAAACATGTAGAATATCAAGTGGTTTCGTTTAATGCATAGCAAAGATATATAACCTTCTCCGATAACTCATTATGCACCAAGTACAGTCACAACACGAGTGACATTTACATATCAAACAAACTCTTGGCTTCGAGTCCCGTCTGGAGCTCAGAGTCTTCTGAGTTTAACAACTAACGATAACTTGTACAGCAAAACCAACCAAACCTTTATCAAGCTGAAAACACTACACTAACGTAAAAACCCAGAAATATCTCAAAAACGAAGTAAGGGAACCAAAATATGTAAAAAATGTTACTTTGTCATTTTAAGTGTTCTTTGAAGTAAGACGAACATAATTTTCCTTTCATAAACACTTTAAGAATACTTAACGCCTTTGATTTACTGAAGTACACTAACATTAATACTTACTTCCGTTGGTTTAATAGACGGCTTAGCTTCCATAAAAAAAGCAAGCAAACATTTGCGTTCTTTGTACGGTAAATAAGTACCCAACTTCTCTCAATAACAACAAATTTATTCAACATTTTCTTAAAGATTTCTTTGTTTTCAGATTTTTAGCGTCTCTCCGCCTTTCCGGCAATTAAAAAAATGTTTCGAATTTTTGCTTTGCAAAATGTGTGGAATTTTTTTTTTTGAATTGTATAGATTAAATCAAAATAAGAAATTGGTATAGTACTTGCTCTTAAAGGGTATTGTTTGTCTCACTTGAAAGAACTCGTCAAATGGTATAAGAAGACCTTTTACAATTTTTCCGCATCTGTTTTGGTTTTGGAAATATTTCGACCAAAGACAGCGTGCTGACAGCGTGCTGTCTGCCATCTTGTTGTAATATTGGGTCTAATAACTAGGAAATTGATGACATCACAACCAGGGTAAACCTGATGAAACTACTCCGTGGGTGACCAAATTTCCACGGAGGCTTTTTAAATGTTGTGGGTCAATTTAAAATGGAAATAGCGCAACAAAATCGAGTTTCTATCTCTTAATGTCATAAGGTTGGCAAGATAAAATTTCACTTTACCCTGGTTATGATGTCACATGCATATCGAAAATAATTCCAAGATGGCGGACAGCAGGCTGTCTTTGGTCCAAATATTTCCAAAACCAAAACAGATATGGAAAAATTGTAAAAGGCCTTCTTATACCATTTGACGAGTTCTTTCAAATGAGACAAACTTAATTTTTATTGCCAATACCCTTTAAATAATACAATTATTAGCTGGTGTTATATTAGGGACAGATAATCAGTTTTTGTCTTTCCCCCCTCCGCATTCCATTTTAAATGTATTTTTGAACCTGATTAAAATAAGCACTCCTGATATACAGCAAAAAAAAAAAAAAATCCTCGGGATAATGACAGAACACTCAACTTATGCATTAGGGTGACTAACTGTTTACTTTCAATTTCTGATTTGAAAGTTGAACATATGAAATTCATATTAAACTCTGGTTGTAAAAAATATATTGTTTATAGGA
Organism: Paragorgia papillata; assembly: GCA_035771165.1. Lineage (NCBI taxonomy): Eukaryota > Metazoa > Cnidaria > Anthozoa > Scleralcyonacea > Coralliidae > Paragorgia > Paragorgia papillata. The sequence continues at coordinate 465,916 of JAWNZC010000009.1, forward strand.
GATTTCCAAAGGAATTATTTTAGCAAGTCTTTAAATGGCTTCCCTCTGCATACATGTTTTGCAAAGGCATGCACAATTAAAAGTTAACAGCTCAAAAACAACATTTATAATATAAAGTCTGAGATAAAAACAATTCAGTAGAATCGGATTCCAGAAAGAAGCATTAAACAGACAACGTTTCAGTCGAAAATTTGGAAATACAGCCTAGAAAATTGGCAAAGCCGGTCCATGAGTATTAAATGTAAAGAGGATAAATGTAAAGAAATACGTGTCCAATTTTCCAAAGTATTAACCCCATGTTCACCTCTGATTATCAATGACAAGGAGCTTGAACTTGTAACTCAAGTAAAGCTTTTGGGAATTACAATAACTAACGATCTAAAATGGAATTTTCATGTCGACAGTATAGTTAAGAAAGCATCCAAACGTATGTACTTTTTGCGTCAATTAAAGCGGGCGAAGGTATCATGTAGTGACTTGGTACAATTCTATTGTACGTGTATCAGGAGTGTCATCGAATACGCATCACCAGTGTTTCACCATGCACTGCCCGCGTACCTAAGCGACGATTTAGAACGGTTGCAGAAGCGGGCCTTAGCTACCATCTTAGGATATGGTGTGCCATACAAAGAAGCGCTTGCAACTGTTGCAATGCCAACCCTACATGAACGCAGAAACATCGCATGCGGAAAAATTATTCGGAACAATTGCAAATGACCCAAAATCATAAACTTTACGACTTATTACCTGACTTTAACAACGGAAGTAGTCGATCTCTGAGACATGAAAGAGTTTTTAACTTTCCTAGGTGCAAGACAAACAGGTTTTCAAACTCTTTTATCGTGGCCTCTGCCAGAAATTTCAAACGCTAATTTTTTATTTAGGAACACTATTATATTAGAATTGTATTTAAATATTATATTATAGGACATTTTGTAAATTCTTAACACAACGCGATGTAATTCAGCTTTTGGCTGCAATATTGTCTTTTTAATAAAACTATTATTATTATAATAAGAAGTGCATATACAGTACATAGTCAATGAAAAACACCACGTCCAGATAAGCTTTTAAAAAGATAGTGTAGAATTAATAGTTGACTTATACGGTTAGGACGAGCAAAAGGAAAGCACGAATATTAAAGTGGAGCTGTATATCATTTAGGTTAAAGCGAAAACATGAAAACAACGCAAGGTATAAAACTTGATATAATAGTTACTAGATTAAGTTTAACTGACGAGTGACTATAAAAGGGGTTTTATTTAAACGTATTGCCGGTCTTGCCGCTTACAGTGATTCCAATGAGCAAAATAAATAAATACAAACCCCCTACTTGTATTAAACCACAAACACTGCCAATTCAGATCGACTTTTTGTTTACCATACGGCGTTTATTTTCTCCAGGTTTTCTGGTTTCTCTTCAAGATATTAAACCGGCTGTTTGTTTCCTTCTCTTCTTCGTTGTTCTCTTTTAAGTTTAGTAGAGCGGGCTCCATTTCGTTTCTTTTAAAACGGGCTCCATTTAAACTTTGAAGGAAGGAAGGAAGGAAGGAAGGAAGGAAGGAAGGAAGGAAGGAAGGAAGGAAGGAACCATCAGACGAACCAACCAACTCACAGACAGAAAATAAAGCGCTGCTAACTAGTCAGCAATATCCCTCAATGCCGTGTATTTACTTCTAAAAAACAGTCAAGTCGTGTAATGCTTACCTCCCACCATTCTGGGTCGCTGCGTTGTAACACCTCGATTTCTTCCCCAGCATCAAAGACAAGAGTATCTTTTCTTCCCGGGGCGTGGCCGTGAAATCTAAAAGAAACGGTAAAAGATAAACAATACGGGTTTAAGTTTTGCTCCGTGATTAATTTTTCAATGATTTTAGTCGCATTTTAAAGTTCCGTAACTGTTGGGACTGTGTCAGTTTTTTTCGTGTTAGCGTGTATTAGATTTTTTAACTCAGGTTTCAAATGCACATAGACTGTCAATTAACGCATTGATATGTCAAGACCTGGAAAAAAAAGTGGGATCTCTGGATCCTAGATCCTTAGAAACATTTGTTAAAAGTCTAAGATTGAGGAACATTTTGGGTTCTTCACGTTATATATCATACACGAGGAGGAGTGTTTCATCAGGATTTCCGAACAAACGTCTCGGTGTTTGGATATCCTGATGAAACACTCTTCCGAGTGTATGATATAGCTTCTCAAACAAATCAGTATTTTAAAAGAAAATCGAGGCGAAAGTTGGCTTAATTTATGTAATTTCTTCCTCCGATATCAAAACCTCCGTCTCGGTACTGATTTCCTTTGTTTTCGGTTCATGAATTATTAATGAATTTGAGAAATATAATTCTCAAACTCATTAATACTCATGAGCTCATTAGCCACTCAGAGAAAAATATTTAATAATAACAATTAATTCTTTATTTAAACTGTGAAGACCCATTCAGCTGTAATAGCTGGTCTTACATGGGTGAATAGTATGTAAAATAGTTAATTACTAACATAAAGATACCTATCGAAGTTCTCATTTACAATAAAAATTTAACAGAAGACTGAGAATTATAAACTACAATTGTGTGAAGAATTGTCAATTTCTAAAATATATTTAAAAAAAACAAGTATTTAAAACTACTGAGAACTTTAATGACCCTAATTGACTTCGGGAGCAAGTTCCAGTCACGAGCTGCCGCAAACTTCAACATAGTTTGTCCGAGTGAAGTTTTAACTTTAGGTAGGTCTATCAAAGTTTGATCTCAAAGGGTTTTTCCCCTTAACGAACTTCTTAAAAGAAAGTAATCGTTAAAATACGTAGGACAGTCAATGTTATTCACAATTTTAAAAACTAAAATATATCTTAGAAAGCGGTGTCGGTTGTGTAAAGTAAGGAGACCCAGGCGGTTACGCATTTGGTTATGTGTATGAGTTTTGAAACCCGGTAAAGGTCGCGCAAACTGAATTTATAATTAAGAAACGGCACAAACAAAGAACCGTTTATTACCACATTTCTTAATTATAAATTCAACGTGAAACCATTGTCTAATCCAACATGTACCAACATAGTTCCTCTACTATTATTGACGATTGAGAAGCTATTTCATAAACTCGTGTATCGTGTTTTACCAGGGGTTGCAAACACTCGAGAACAACAAAAATCACCCGGCCTCAACTTCGTACCCAGGGCCTTCGCTGCTTTCAAAATGGGGAGAGAAGGCCCTGGCAAAGGCTGGTCACGTGATTCCAAAATACTCCAAGATTCTTGGAGTATTTGGTCACGTGGGTAATTTGAACTGGGGGGAGCGGTTGATTTGGTTCTAAACGTAGATTCGTAGAAGATATTTGTTGCAAGTCTTGTAGAGGTAAATCCGAGGGGTAAATCAGAATTTAAAGTATTGAATGAACATTTATTTACGTAATACCATGATCGCCTCGGATTCTTTTGTTCTCCGAGGGAATTGTAAACCTCGTATTTCCCTCATCGCTCATGCAAGAGGGAAATTTATCCTTTGTCTTCTAATTTTCCCGTGCATGTTGATGAGGGAAAATTAGAAGACAAAGAAATCTTTTGTCTTCTTCTAAATTTCCCGCTTGCATATATTTTCCCTCATTAACATGCACGGGAAAATTAGATGCAACTTCTCTGATCAACCGTGTAAATTTCCTGTCGGTAAGATTCTCAAAGTTTTCCTCGGCGATCATAATATTACAAACTAATAACATGACTTTTCGGGAAATTAGCGATTAAATTTCCCCTTTGTCTCGGGAAAAAATCTTCCCTCGGCGGCGGGGAAATTTAGTCGCTAATTTCCCTCAAGTGATTTTATTACTTATAAATATATTTTAAAAAACTACGTTGATTTACGACATTTGCTGGATATTTCATATTTGTTGCCGTCAATCGTCACTAGAAATATGAGTCCGGAGGCGACGGCGAAGAACAATCATAAACCTACTTGCAATAGAGCTACTGCAGTTCAGGTACTGCTACATAAACTTGATATTCGAATGCTGTTTATTGTTGATATTCACTTACCGTCCAGTATAGCGCAGTTTTGTTGTATGTTTCTTCTCCACACGTTTGGGATTTGTGGAAATTTAATTGTTGTTGTAATTTGTGTCGATTTACTATATAATTTCAAACAGCATTATTCGAATCTGCTGTCCTCGTTGAAGTATTTTAAGTGATAGTTAAAATATGAGCGGCCAATCTTTATGGGCATTTACAATGGCGAGCCGAAGGCGAGCCATTGTAGATGCCCATAAAGATCGGACGCAAATATTTTAACTATATCACTTATCAAATTCTAAGTGTACATGATGAACACTTTGTTTAAGAGTTGTAAGAAACGTTAGATAAGATCATTTTAACTCAGAAAAAAACTGAATTTGAGCCGATAGTGTCTAATAACTTTGAAAAAACATTCATGTTACATTCATGTTTTATTAATCAATGTTTTTTAACAGTATTTAATTTATTATCGAGTCGGTTTTCTTTGTTCTTCCGAGGTCTTTATATCGCATAAAGACCTTGAATAATAATTAGATACGAAATGAAGAAAAAAACAAGGAAAATCTTTGTCCAAGGTGGAAAAAAAAGACAAAATTTGTTGGAAAACCTCCTCAATAATAAATTAAGTCAGATAAATCCCTCGAACTTCGGGATGTATGCGATATAAAGCCCTCGGACGCTGCGCGTCCTCGGGTCTTTATATAGCATACGTCCCTCGTTCTCGGGATTTATCTATTACTTACAAACACCTGATTAAACATTCATTTCTTTTGAATTTTCCTTATGAATTATTAATGAATTTGATAAGAATATTGAAACACCATCGACGAACATTATAAATCAGCACTGAAGACTTTGACTTTGTATATTTATAAACTTTATAAATTTGATTCAGAAAGTCCAGAAACAAATAAACACTTCTTGCTTGCATTCAATGAAAGCAATGTTGTAGTATAGACGCTACTGATGCAGAGCTACTGATGGTCATTAACTGATTTGATAAATTTATTAAGACAATGTCTTGTTATTTGTACGGTTTTGGTTATTCTTGATTGCTTAAATAGTTCGCCAAATAGTTTTACATATAATAATAATAATAATAATAATACTGGGTTTTATTTGAATATACATGAAAAAGGCAACCTTAATTGTCATGTATTTACATAGGTAAAAATATTATACTAAAACTATTAAAACTATTATTTAAGTCTCACTTTGTCTACTATGCGTGTATCTAATAAAACAAGTAAAAACATTAAAAACTACTATTATATTTATCAATTGCATAGACGAGTGGGCTATTCTTTAGACGGACTGTCCTACATTTAAAATTGTAAAGTTTACTATCATCGTATCTCGTTACTCTATTCCGTATATTTCCCACCTTTTCAGGTAATAAATAATGTAACATATGCGACGGAGAAGACATTCTCCTAATTAATTCAATGCAGTGCGTTACCCGTCTTTCTTTTAGAGAAAGTAATTTAAACGCATTTCTGCCCCGCCATTTTGACAAGGCCCTGGGTACGAGGTTGACTGGGCCTATTACCTCGTAATTTTCATTGTTCTCTCGCGTTTGTAAAGATTCGAAAACAATAATAATCACTCGGCTTGCAGCCTCGTGATTTTCATTATTCTCTCATGTTTTACAAACACTCGAAAACAATGAAAATTACTCGGTTAACGGCCTCGTGATCTTCATTGTCCTCTCGTGTTTGTAATCCCTGGTAAAACACTCCCACTCGTTTATGAAATATTACTTTAAGAATGAACTTTGATGATTTAAGATTGTGTAAGTATTCCTCCATCTTTGTATCATGTTAATATAATCTGAAGATTATTTCGTTTCCTAGCAACATGTTGCAGGGATTCCAAGCAACATAACTGAGTTTTTTTTTAGGATGTTCCTCAATTGGAACATTATTTTTGATGACCGAAGAACGTATTTGTGTTGTATTTAAGACTGGTTTTCATATATCGTAATTCATCGCCGATCATCGCCGATACAGCTTTGCGATGAATTGCGATGAAATAAGATTATGAAAACCGGCAATCGGGGACAATCCCCGATCATCATCGGCCATGATCGCAAGAACCAAAAAAAATTGTTTCCCCCGATGATCGCTGACTGTCGCCGATGAATTAAGACAAGCAAAACAAATGAAAACTGAAATCCGATGAAATAAGTATAGGTTAGTGACCGAAACCGAGGTCACTATGCTGGTTATTAACCCCGAGGGCCGCAGGCCCGAGGGTAATAACCAGCGTAGTGACCTCGGTTTCGGTCACTAACCGACTTAGTTTATTCATGATACAGACGATATTTGTCGTTATTTAACAAAAAAATGGTATTCTAGACGTAGTTTTAAAGCGATATAGTAGGTCATTTAATATGCAAGGTCAATACCTATATATTAACCGCGGCACATCAAAGATAATTTATGCATGAATAAACTAAGACAAATTAGGGCTCAGTCCCTAGAAGAAAACGAAGTACTTCAAACACGCATGAAATTGCCCTTGTCTAGAATATTTTCGCACCCATAAACTCTTCTTTCTATATTTCTTACGTCGCAGGAGCCTTTTCTTTTTCAGTATAACAGCGCTATGACGAGTAAAAGAGTAATAATTTGTTGTTTATAGGGGCGCCCATTTTGAAAAAAAAATTAAATTTTCCCGCCTTGATCGGCGACCGTCGGCGATTGTCTGGGATCATCACCGATCATTGGGGAGAATCCACGATCTCCGCAAATGTGAGCATCGGCGATGATCGGCGATGAAATGCGACAAACGAAAACCAGGCTTAAACCCCCTTATGTAGGAAGGAACCTTATTGGCAGTCAGGAAATGCAACTCAACTTGTGTTGTTACTAAAGTGGTTACTGGTATGCAATTATGAGGAATGGCCATAGCATTTCAATATAGATTCAATAGGGAAATATACACGTTAACAAATTTCAATTATTTCCACTAAAGAAGTTAGGTACTGCGGTGAGTGGGTATACACTAGGCTGCTATTTGCGCACATTTGAGAAACATTTATTACGGCAAATTCAGGATCCGAGGAACAATGAATACTTTTTCCAAGTCTGGATATATGTCCAGCCTGAATTTTCATGCTATTTCGACAGCATTTAGATGTTTTTGTAAACCACTATACGAAATTATAAACAGATTGTGGCACCGTATTTGAAATTCCAAGCACTCGTTCGTTTTGTTAATTAAACAACCAATCAGAACGCTCAATCTTACAGAGGTCCCCAGAGTCATTTCACGTCGCAGAAGGTAATGGCCTGGGAGCGAGTATATATGTATTAACAAAAGTAGTCTCCCATACCTTGTTATAGCGAAGACGGTCGTAAATGACACTAGAAAAAAGAAAAAAAATTCAACGCGTAAGAAAAAATATATTTATCGGCATATGATCGTATCACTCTTTGATGACAAACAAAACTTGTTCGTTGAACTAACTAGGGGAAACTATGGTGTTGAAGAAAAGATAAAAGAGAGGAAGGAAGGAAGGAAAGAAAGAAGGAAGAAATGAAGGGAGGGAGGGAGGGAGGGAGGGAGGGAGGGAGGGAGGGAGGAGGGAGGGAGGGAGGGAGGGAGGGAGGGAGGGAAGGAAGGAGGGAGGGAGGGAGGAAGGGAGGAAGGAAGGAAGGAAGGAAGGAAGGAAGGAAGGAAGGAAGGAAGGAAGGAAGGAAGGAAGGAAGGAAGGAAGGAAGGAAGGAAGGAAGGAAGGAAGGAAGGAAGGAAGGAAGGAAAGGAAGGAAGGAAGGAAGGAAGGAAGGAAGGAAGGAAGGAAGGAAGGAAGGAAGGAAGGAAGGAAGGAAGGAAGGAAGGAAGGAAGGAAGGAAGGAAGGAAGGAAGGAAGGAAGGAAGGAAGGAAGGAAGGAAGGAAGAGAGAGAGAGGGAGGGAAGAAGGAAGGAATCCTGGGAAGGGAAGGGAAGGGAAGAGAAGAGAAAAGAAGAGAAGAGAAGGGGGGAAGAGAAGGAAGGGAAGAGAAGGGGGAAGAGAAGGGGGAAGAGAAGGGGGAAGGGGGAGGGGGAGGGGAGGGGAGGGGAGGGGGAGGGGGGGGAGGGAGGGGAAGGGAAAGGAAAGGAAAAGAAATGAAAAGAAAAGAAAGGGAAAGAAAAGAAAAGCAACTTACATGTTGGTATCACAGGTTCAGATTTATTTCGTGCCCTTGGAGGTAATGGCGGACTGCTTGGTGGGACTGGCTCCGACAATTGTTTCGTGATTGATGGATAGCGTGAACTGTGAGCGTGTGATGGATGCTCCAACATCTTACTCGAATTCTTAGATGATTTGCATACCATTGATTTCTCAATGCAGTCCTTGTGACACGTGTGATGGCAATCTAAATTAATTACACATATATACAAAATATATTATTCGCATAATTAATCCGTCACGTTATGTTTTTACCTCTGTTTGTTTGTTTGTCTGTTTGTTGGTTTGTTTGTTTGTTTGTCTGTTTGTTGGTCCGTTAGTCTGTTGGTTGGTTTGTTTCTTTGTTAGTCTGTCTGTTGGTCTGTCTGTTAGTCCGTCTGTTAGTCTGTTGGTCTGTGTGCCCGTCCTCGGTCGGTCGGTCGGTCTGTCTGTCTGTCTGTCTGTCTGTCTGTCTGTCTGTCTGTCAGTAACTAAAAAATCTCAAAAAGTATTGAACCAATTTTAATGTAACTTTGTGGAAAAGTTGGCCACAGACCAACCGACCAACCATTAAAATTTGGTTGAATTTAGTTGAGTATTGGATGACAATTTCATAAAAATCTAACCGCAAGCTTCTCCGTGTAGAAGAAATACACGAAGATATAGCTTGGTTTCGCCCATTACCTTTATATTATGTAAACGTTTTTGCACAATACCGGTACGATTGCAAACAAGCATTTTATTCATACATGTGTAGGTCTTGTAAGCTAGCCTGGTTAGCAGGATGACTCGTTTCCCTTTAAACATCTCTAACAAGACGCCTGCTCAGGCGTACACTCCGGCTACTGATGATTGCGGCAACCTGCTGAACCTTGGCATGCCAGGTCCTGAGTTCAGACCAATTCACAGACAGTCGTGAGCCAGATCATTGAACAACTGTTAGTCTTGCTGAAGCCATGTAGAAAACCTATGAACATCGCAATTGCTCGACCAAAAGCATGAGAAAGTGTATACAGTGCCAATATAAAGATCCAGAATGTTAGCGTTTTGATCCTCATCTCTGTACCGGCGGTATTAAATATTTATAGAATGTAGAGACCTGTTTAGCCATGAGAAAAATATACTGTACATATCGTTGTCGGTTGTTCGGTTGCCACTTGGATGCAACAGCTCCGGCTAGACTGGCCTTCGACGAAATTGTTGGTAGGTTTTCCAAGTATGTTGCTTATATGGTTGATCAGTTGATACAACCACATAATAGGAACGCAGGAACACGACTGTCGATTAATTCGAAGTGATCGAACACTCGAAGTGTAGGCTCCATATATGGGAGGTATTGCGCAATTTTGCAATTTTGTGTGGCGAAGAAAACAAAGGGAGCCGAAACCTAGACTCGGCCACCACAGGTAGCCCGAGTAATAACCTGCTTATAAAGGTATGGAGACTTGCCATCTAGTTAAAAGTGATATGAGTTTTACGTATACATGTAGTGCATGTGGTACGTGTGTGAGCTTGGTGTAATGTAACATGTAACAGAAGTTTAGTAAGCTCAATTATTATATACCAAGTGTCAAAGTTCGTGTTTTCTTGCGTCTCATTGGGCGAGAGTATCACGTGATAGTGATGAAATTCTACTGTCTCCCGGCAACAGCTCTGAGCGGTGAATAATATGTTATGGACCGGTGAATAATAAAATCCTCAAGTTATGGAGCAAAAACAAAGGTTCGCTAGCCGAAGCAGCGATGAAATAGATAATTTACTCAAAGATAAAGACTCAACATCGACGAAAAAGGCCACAAAGCAAGCAGTTAAAATCTTAAGGGAATTTTGTATCGAAAAAGGGCTTGCCGCCGAGTTTGAAAATCTTACAAAAGTACAACTCAACGAGCTTATTCGACAATTCTACGCCAACACCAGAAAAAGAGACGGTTCGTTCCATTATATTTACTTCAGTGATCTGACGTCTTTCTTTTTTTTTTTCTTTGACACTTGGTATATAATAAAATACTTATTGACTGGCTTCGCCTCGGGTAACAACGGCGGTCTCGGGGCCACAAAACATACTGTTATATCCCAAAGACTTTCGTTTGCCAAAGATGAAATCCTATTGGTCAAATCATGGTCACGTGTTGTTCAACAAACTCAATGTTTCTTTCTGTCCAGGGAAACATTGCACTGTTTCCCTCTGACGTCAACAACGAAGAAGGAAACAGTGCATTGTTTCCCTCTGACGTCAGCTTTAATCATGTGTTGTTCACGTGAATACGCAATTATTATTGCATCAGATCAAGAACTTTGAACTCTTCGGAACATTTTGAAAACAAGAGCTTGTTTCGAGCTTGTTTGGTACGAAATAGTCCATTTTCCAAAAGAAAGAATATCTTCTATACATATCTTCAAAGAAGGTCTGAAGAAAACCTTCTTTGTACTTGTTGAGTCTGGTGTATTTGTTTAGTTTAATCAGTAAAATTACGAAGACAAAGTCAAAGTGTTCTGGTAAGTCTTTTTTGCCTTTTATGCCTTTCGAGTCAGCTTGGTATTTTGTATTTTAGAAGTCTTTGGTATATAACAAAACGCTTGTTGTCTTTTGCCTCGAGAAACATCGAGTTTTACGTTCCCTCATGCTTCAATGTCACCCTCGGGCTAAAGCCCTCGGGTGACATTGAAGCCTTCGGGTCCGTAAAACTCGATGTTTCCCTCGGCGCCAGTCAACAAGTGTATACTGTTTCCCTCGGTCCCAGTCAATAAGTGTTAAGTATACTCAGAAAATATTTAAATCAGACAGGGATAGAATCTACAAGCTTCCAATGAATGGTAGCTCAAGTTAACAGTTCAATGGATAGAACGCCTAACCGGTCATTAGAAGGTTGCAGGTTCGAACCCTGAAAGTAAAATGTCAACAAATGTCTATTGATTTCACACCACCATCACAACTACACTATAACGCCGCTATCACCAACACCAATATGACCACCACCACCACTATCACCACCACAACTATGACCGTCATGACCACCACCATCGTCATCACTATCACCATCACCACTATCACCACCACCACAACAACCATGCATCACCACCACCACAACCATCACCATCAACACCACCACTATTACCATCACCATCACCACCACTATCACAATCATCACCACCACCACTATCACCACCACCACAACCATCGCCATCAACACCACCACTATTACCATCACCATCACCACCACTATCACAACCACCATGACCACCACCACTATCACCATCACAACCACTATCACAACCAACATAAACACTATCACCATCACCACCACCACCACCACCACTATCACAACCACCAGTGTTTCTACCGCACCCCCTACAGTCAAATAATTTATATTTTACAATTGTGATTGGCGTTTTACCTTGACAAAGATATCCTTGGTTAATCAAACCCCTATAAAAAGTGGGAGGAAATATTTGAGATGTGCTTAACGTGGCTCGACAGTCTGAATCATGAGAAATTACGTATTTTCTTAATGAAAAATTTAGCACAGGTCTCATGGTTCATTGCACAGCTCTAGTGGTGGTCTTGATTATTGAAAAGATTTATACTTGTAGCGCTTGCGTATCTAGAGAAATTATGTTTGTGGTAAGCGACAGATTTTATGCAAATTAGGTCTTCTGCATTTATTGGAAACACGATTTCTTCACTTAGGTAAACTTTGAGAATATAAAACTTTTCAATTATCAAGACCACCACTAGAGCTATGCAAGCTCATGAGACCTGTGCCAAACTTTTTTTGGGGGGAAACGATAATTTATTGTGATTTAGACTGTCAAGGCACCTTAATGCACTTGTCATCGGAAATAGTGAATTAGAACTGTTCAAACTGATAGGCTCAAATCAGCGGGCTAAAATATATTTTAGCCCGCTGAATTCTTCATTTTAGCCCGCAAAATACACCACAATGCCCGATAAAATGATTACAATATATAAATATTCGATATGTAAATACGTACCATAAGAGATTTTTACACACGGCACAATACGTTGGAGACCGGAACGTCGTCAGTTCGAAACGATGGTTGTCTGGAAACGAAAAAAATACCGTTGTCACAAATATTCATAATGTAAATGCGAGGCAAAATCCAAAAAGAACATGACCTTAGTCAGCACTTACGAAGATTGTAGTCGGCAAGAGTGAGGTTACTTCTACAAAACGACAATTACAACAAGTTTTACGTTTCAAACTGAGAAATTCATTAAATAATCGCCAAGGAAGGGGTAGTCCCAGCGCACCCACCGCCGAAAGGAAAAAAAAAATAAAATAAATAAATAAATAAATAAATAAATAGATAAACAGATATACAAATAAATAAATTAACAATAAACAGATATACAAACAAACAAACAAACAAACAAACAAACAAACAAATAAATAAGAAAATAAATAAACAAACAAACAAACAAATAAACACATAGATAGATAAATAAATGAATAAATAAATAAATAAATAAATAAATAAATAAATAAATAAATAAACAAATATATAAATAAATAGATAAATAAATAGATAAATATAAAAGTAAACAAACAGACATAAAAAGCATAAAAATAAAAATATATAAATATAAAAATTAATAAGTAAATAGATATACAAATAAATTAATTAATTAACAAATAAACAGATATACAAACAAACAAACAAACAAACAAACAAACAAACAAACAAACAAATAAGCAAATAAGTAAATAAACAAACAGACAAACAAACAAACAAACAAATAAATAAACAAATAAATATATACATAGATAAATAAATAAATAAATACATAGATAGATAAGTAAATAAATAGAAAAATAAATAAATATAAAAAGCAATAAATAAATATAAAAATCAATCAATCAATCAATCAATCAATAAATAAATAAGTAAACTAATAAATAAATAAATAAATAAATAAATAAATAAATAAATAAGTAAACTAATAAATAAATAAATAAATAAATAAATAAATAAATAAATAAATAAATAAATAAATAAATAAATAAGCAATAAAATTTTGAAAATTCACACTTACATCGTTCTTTGAACGTCCTCCACCCATTTTTTCTTCATGTCATCTGTTTTTGTGAACATTTCAAAGCCTCCTTTTCCTAAAAGAACACAAATGGGTAAAGACTATTCTGTGTAATTTATCTATTTTATACTATTTATAGTAATTTATTATGAATGTAACCTATCAAAACATCAACCAAATGAACTCCATATTAAAGACTTAGGCCCGTTTCAGACGGCGTATTTATCATGAGCGGCATCTAATACAAATTGGTTCGACCATATTTCGACCAAAGAACGACGTTTGATTCAGATTGTGGGTAATATCATACATTAAACATTACTATATAATTTATGCATTAGAGACAGCACATGAAAAATACAATCGAAATATAGTAAGGTTTGATATACTGCCGAAACAGAGAACGTAGGAGTCCAACGTTTCGAGCGAAGGCCCTTCGTCAGAAAGAAACGTAAAGAGTGTAAACAAAGAATTTAACTGATTCAGACGGCGTATTTTTCATGAACTTAATTTTAGTATTAGATACGGTTCATGAAAAATACGAGGATCAAGAAGGATAAGCCTGGGTCAAGAAGGATAAGTCTGGATCAAGGAGGATAAGCCAGGATTAAGAAAGGTAAGCCTAGATCAAGAAGGATAAGCCTGGGTCAAGAAGGATAAGCCTGGATCAAGAAGGATAAGCCTGGACCAAGAAGGATAAGCCTGGATAAAAAGGATAAGCCTGGATCAAGAAGATAAGCCTGGATCAAGAAGGATAAGACTGGATTAAGAAAGATAAAACTGGATCAAGAAGGATAAGCCTGGATCAAGAAGGATAAGCGAGGATCAAGAAGGATAAGCCTGGATGAAGAAGGATAAGCATGGATCAAAAGGGATAAGCCTGGATCAAGAAGGATAAGCCAGGATCAAGAAGGATAAGCCTGTATTAAGAAAGATAAGCATGGATAAACCTCGATCAAGAAGGATAAGCCTGGATCAAGAAGGATAAGCCTGGATCAAGAAGGATAAGCCTGGATCAAGAAAGATAAACCTGGATCAAGAAGGATAAGACTGGATCAAGAAGGATAAGCCAGTATTAAGAAAGATAAGCACGGATAAACCTCGATCAAGAAGGATAAGCCTGGATCAAAGAGGATAAGCATGGATCAAAAAGGATACGCCTGGATCAAGAAGGATAAGCCTGGATCAAGAAAGATAAACCTGGATCAAGAAGGATAAGACTGGATCAAGAAGGATAAGCCAGTATTAAGAAAGATAAGCATGGATAAACCTCGATCAAGAAGGATAAGCGAGGATCAAGAAGGATAAGCCTGGATGAAGGAGGATAAGCCTGGATCAAAAGGGATAAGCCTGGATCAAGAAGGATAAGCCAGGATCAAGAAGGATAAGCCAGTATTAAGAAAGATAAGCATGGATAAATCTCGATCAAGAAGGATAAGCCTGGATCAAGAAGGATAAGCCTGGATCAAGAAGGATAAGCCTGGATCAAAAAGGATACGCCTGGATCAAGAAGGATAAGCCTGGATCAAGAAGGATAAGCATGGATCAATAAGGATAAGTCTGGATCAAGAAGGATAAAACTGGATCAATAAGGATAAGCCTGGATCAAGAAGGATAAGCCTGGATCAAGAAGGATAAGACTGGATCAAGAAGGATAACCCTGGATAAAAACAGATAAGCCAGGAACAAGAAGGATAACCCTGGGTCTAAAAAGATAAGCTCAGCTCATGTGTTCAGGTTCGTACCTGCCTCGGGCGAATTGCCAGTCATCGTCCAACCATGAACAAACTAAAAAAGAAAAGATGCAGAATTTTTTTTTCTGTTCTTCTGAAAATTCTTACACCTTTTAAAAGAATGATAGTTCTAACCTTTCCTCTACCAGAGCTAGTCACGGACTCATTAACATCATAATGGTCTAAGTGAAGAGTTTCTTTATGGTCATATTGCTCACCCTAAATGTAAAAAAATTCCACTATTACTTCTGCACATAGAGCTAATAGGTATACATGTAGATAAGACGGTAGATAAGACGGTAGGTATCTTGGTAGATACGTAAGTATGTAACAAGGTAAATATGTAGGTAGGTAGGTAGATAGGTAAGCGAGTAGGTAGGTCCACTATGCAGGTAGATAAGACGGTAGGTATGTTGGTAGATACGTAAGAAGGTAAATATGTAGAGGATCCATGTTTCAGGATGTTGTGTCATCCAACAGGAAATTGAACTTACTTAAATCTTTTCATTTTCTACCTAAGCAAGCAATACTGAACTTTTATTTTAAAGTCGTTCTGCCATCAATAACTTATGGGATTCTCATGGGGAATATTTGACATGTTAGAAAAGATTCACATAAAGGCAGCAAGGATTATCTATGGTTATGCCTGTGATACACGATCATCAGAAGTCCAAAGATTAGTAAACTGGAGGCCTCTTAAACTATTTTATAATTTAAAATTATTAAGTTTAGTTTTTAATTGTTATCATAGTTTGTCACCTTTTCTGCCCCAGAAATTATTTATAAAAAGAGAGAGATCATACAATTTTAGAGAAACAAACTGCCTTCGACCTCTAAAACCCAAGATGCACTACTTGAAGTAGTCTGTTGCGTATCAAGGAGCCATCCTCTGGAACTCTCTTGATAATGAGGCAAGATCAGAGGCATATCAGGCTCAAATAGTTATGTAATATATCATACACGAGAAGCCGTTTATTATCTGATTTGAAAACACCGAGAAGCGTGTTGAAAAACGAGGCGATAGCCGAGTTTCTAGCTTCTCAAACAAATAAGTTTTTAAAGAGAAATTTGAGGTAAAACTTGTCTTAATTTATGGGCGTTTATTACCACATTTCACAACAACGTCTCGGTAACTGATTGCCATTATGTTTTCCTCATGAATTATTAATGAGTTTGAGAAATTATTTTAAAGAACAGATTAATACAAAATTTTACCCAAAAATAGATTATATTTGTAATAATTAACTGTAAGTTCACGACCACATCAGCTTCGCTGTATTCTAACATCGTGAATAAATAAATGCATATTATACGTCAAACGGAAAGAAGATAAATATAGTGAACTAGTAAAACAGCAAAGTGAACATTTTAATGATGTAAAATTTATAAATCTCTCCATGAGCTGCCTAGGTGTTTTTGCGAATGAGTGTTCTACTTTTTTAGATATGCCAGATAAGGTTGGTCTTGATAACAAGCACCAAATGTATTGCGTAAGGAAAATGATGACTATAGCTATCAGAACTACGTATTACATTTTCTGCTGCCGAAATAAGGAATGGGGAAATCCCGAATTATTAGCTTTTTGAAATATTTGTATATAAATTTGCATGTTTTATTATATAGTCATTAGTTGTTATTATATATTATTAGTTGTGATTCAAGTAGCCAATTGTAAATTACCTTAATAAGCGAGATTTATAATTGTATATGTAGAAAAGAAAAAACATTTAATAAAGTTTCCATTATTATTATTATTATTATTATTATTATTATTATTATTATTATTATTATTATTACTATTACTATTACTATTATTATTATTATTATTATTATTATTATTATTATTATTATTATTATTATTATTATTATTATTATTATTATTATTATTATTGTAGGTGGGTTAGTAGGTAGGTCAACTATGCAGATAGATAAGACGGTAGGTATGACGGTAGATACGTAAGAAGGTAAATAGGTAGGTGGAGTAAGTAGGTGGGATAGATACGTGCGTAGGTAAGGTAGGTGGGTTACTAGGGTGGTCAAGGTAGGTAGGTAATGGGCGGTCAAGTAGGTAGCTAGGTGAGTTGGTAAGTACTCGTAGGTAAGTCGGTAGTAGACGGGTAGGTGAGTATGTGGGTGTTGAGGTAGTTAGGTAGGGTAGATAAGTTAGATAGGTGGGTAGGTAAATAGGTGGCCAGGTAGGTGGGTGGATAGATGATACGTAGGTAAGTGGATAGGTGGGTATGTGGGTAGATAAGTAGGTAGAGGGGGTAGGTAAGTAAGTAAATAGGTAGGTGGCTGGCTGGCTGGGTGGGTGATAATACCTACCCGAATTTTACACATTATAAGCACTCGGTCAAATAAGAAAGCGTATCTGAAAGACGAAATAAGAGAGATGAGATTTGAGGAAATGTTGGGGTTTTTAAACCAGAAAAAAACTACCAATTATCATGATAAGGTGTTACTCCGAGTGATGAACCATACTGGGTAACTAGAGAAAACTCTACTTGGCCCGACTGGGATTCGAACCCGCGACCTTCGGTTTACTAGTCCGATGCTCTATCGACTGAGCTACAGGTCAAGTTGGGAGCTGGTAGTCGAATGATTGTACTTGGGTTATTCGATATTTCGAAACAGATACTAGTTTCTTCAATACCCGAGTTCACTGCCCCTTAAAGTGCCAATGCAGCGAAATTTCACCCCAGTTTTTTATGATTGCATTGAAAGAACACTAAAATGACAACGTAACATCTTTCGTAGAATTTCATTTCCTTGATTCATTCTTGAGATATTCAGGTTTGTTTGATATGCAAATTGTCATACTTATGACATCACACTGCATAATGACTTTTTGAAATAGCATCAATTTTAGAATAGTCCAAATATTTTACACCCAGCAACACATGCACGTTTAGTGATAGTATGGCTACATACATGCAAGTGCAAATTTTTATTAAGTACTTTCGATAAGCACTCTCGAAGAAAATCATACTTTTCTAAAAAGTCATTATGCAGTGTGATGTCATAAGTATGACATTTGCAAATCAAACAAACCTGAATATCTCAAGAATGAAGCAAGGAAACGAAATTCTACGAAAGATGTTACGTTGACATTTTAAGTGTTCTTTCAAATGCAATCATAAAAAACTGGGGTGAAATTTCGCTGCATTGGCACTTTAAGGTCTTCGTTAATTTTGCAAGGTCATTTCGGTAAAGCGCTCTCAATAGACGAGTTCAAGGTTATGGACGCCATCTTGAAAAGGGGGCAAAGAGTCTGGGGCGAGCGCGGTCAAAGGAGGCAAACGCCTTATATTTTCATATGTAAACTTCACGATTTTTGATCAGTGGGTGAATGGTTTACGCTTGTTTTGAACGATTTCGGGTCCGTATCGTTTTGTAATTTTTGTAATACTTCAAGGAAACGTAGGGAAAGCTTTGTATGTTATTTTGGAAGGCTTGAAGGATTCTAAAAGAAATCGCGATGGTTTGTTGAGGAATTGTATGCGAGCGCTTCACTGATTTGGTCATGAAAGTATTATTCTAGACTCTCTAGGTTCAGTTCACGTCCTTAAAAGTGCAATCTATCACTAACATTTAGAATACCTGCTCGTAAATTGGCTAGTTCATCGCTCCTCGCTCTGTATCAATAGGCGCGTGTACATACAATTCCTCAACAAATCATCGCGATTTCTTTTAGAATCCTCCAAGCCTTCCAAAATAACATACAAAGCTTTTTCTATGTTTCCTTGAAGTATTACAAAAATTACAAAACGATACGGACCCGAAATCGTTCAAAACAAGCGTAAACCATTCACCCACTGATCAGAAATCGTGAAGTTTACATATGAAAATATATGGCGTTTGCCCCCTTTGACCGCGCTCGCCCCAGACTCTTTGCCCTTTTCAATATGGCGTCCGTAACCTTGAACTCGTCTATTCGTCAGAATTTATGCCACAAAAGTAAAATAGATATCGTTAGAAAGCTATTAATTTGTAGAATACAATGTTGTATTGGATTTTGCGATAAACACAAGCCAATAATAGTTGTGAATTTTTCAAGTAAAACCAGAGGGCTTCACACGGGGCGTTTCATTTTGTTCAAAATATATATTTTTTCAGTTTAATTCTAAGATAAATTTCAAGCAAAAGCATTTTTTTTTTTATTTATTGCCTGGTTTCAATTTTATGACTTATTTTGTCCGAATGTTGGTTGAAAAACAGCATTTTCAACTTTCTTCGTCAATAAAATCAGCAAAACTCGACATATGAGTAAAAGAGAGAGTAAATTGCCATGCGAGAATTGTTTTACGGCTTTTCCGACTACCCCGGTAAACTCTCACTACTCTTAAGCCCGCAAAGTACACTGGATCTGGAGTCCCAATATGGCCGCCAGTGGCTTCAAAATGTTTACTGCCGATCATAAGGGACGAGCAATCCAGTTGTATAGAAATCAGTGGTTTTTGCTGTACAAGCTGTCGTTAAACTTAGAGTAAAGCTCTGACCTCCAGACGGGACTCGAACCACAACCTTTCCAATGCCAGCCGGACGCTCTCACCATTGAGCCACTGGAACTCAGATGGTAGCCCGAGGTTGTTTTTATGGCTCAATGGTGAGAGCGTCCGGCTGGCATTCGGAAGGTTGTGGGCTCGAGTCCCGTCTGGAGCTCAGAGTTTTCCCCTCAGAGTTTAACTTACGACAGCTTGTACAGCAAAAATAAACGAAAAAATTTACCAACTTCGAGCTGAAAACACTACTAACAAAGCCAAAGCTGGCTAAAAAACTCGCCTTCGCCTAGCATTTTCAATCTGCTTGGCTGTAAGATATCAGAGGAAGAATTCTGACTCGTGTTGGGCAGAGGGATGTAGCCAGGATTCTGAATGGATGTAGCCGGGGACATGCTCCCCCGGAAAATTTTGAAATCTAGAGTCTCTAAAATGGCATTTCCTGCATTTTGGAAGAAGATTTTACACAATTCTGAACGTTTGAAAAGTCATAAAATACTAAAAAAAACAAACCCGTTGAGTTAAGTTACATGCGTGCGATACATACGGAGACTGGATTAGGAGCCAAGGAAGGTACCATTTCACTTAGCGTCAGAAGAGCGACTGAGATCCAGTCAATAATCGCTGGGTAAATCGCCTGTGCATCTGAGTACGAGTGTTCAAAACAAAATTTCATCATGCAAGGGGGGTGGGGTGGGGTGGGAGCTCCCCCTCTGGCTACGTCCCTGATTGGATCTATTACATAAATACCTTTTCTTCAGAGCTCGTTCCTCATTGATTTTTATCTGAATTTCCCCATCCTTGACCAACAGACCAAAGCTTAATAAGTCAGGAAGTGGCGCCTCTTTGTCCTACAAAGGCAATAAAAAAGGTGGAACGATAAAAAAAATCATCGCCTACATTCAGTTGAAAATTCAGAATAGTAAAGGATGAGACTTCAACAGAAAATAGTCAGGTTGTTGACACTTGATATCCAAGTTCAAAAAAACAAGTTCGTTAAGCATGGTTTCCATATATAGTTGTAATTGTTGTTATTCAGTCGGCGATTGATCGGCGATGGTTTGCGATCTTTTAAGCCTAGTTCTCATATGTCGCCTATGATCGGCGATCACGTCGGCGATCATCGGCGATTAGATAGTTTTCATTTGTCGCAGATGGTCGGCGATAATCGGTGATGACGCTTCACATTTCCCGCTTATTAACATCAAAAATCAAAATGCCGGCATTAAACAGAAGGTTAGTTATTGCTTGTCAACTACAATTAATTATCGCGCTTCTGAGGAAAAAACGAGCCCTACTTGTATTGAACAAGCCACGGAAAAGAAGATTCTGGGTAAGAGAAATGCTTAAGAGGCGCCAACAGCAGAGCCAATTTCACATTTTAGTCGAAGAGTTACGTTTGCACGATAGGGAGTACTTTTTAAAATTTTTAAGAATGAGTCCTGAGAGGCTGGAGCATCTTATTAAACTGGTCGCCCCATATATTGTGAAAAAAGAATGCAGGAGCAGAATACCTCTCACCAGAATTGGAATTTTTTGTTTTTTGTGATTGGATCGCCGATGGTCGCCAATGACATTTGAAGAACGTTCTCTGTTCTCATATGTCGCCGACGTCGCATAGCCCTCATCGCCGATCATCGGCGACATACGAGAACTAGGCTTTACTACAGTCGTGTTTCCATATAGTTTTATTTACTTACTTACTTATTTATTTATTTATTTATTTATTTACGTATTTATTTAAAATTATTTATGCACGGTAGCCTATTCAACTAAAGGTAACAGTTGTTTTTTCAAAGGGCCGTGTGTTAAAACTATTTATCATATAAAATAGAGTGTTTTATTGATTTCTCCGCAACTAATAAAAGTGATAATCTCACATGTGCGATTATTTATGATAATCGCACATGTGACGATTATCGCTGAATCAGCATTATAGTTTAATGCAATTTTTGCAAGGCAATAGGACAATTTTTTTATATAATAAACAGAACAATACATGGATGCTTGGAAATATGAAATTTATTTCTCGTGTTGAACAGGATATGTCATTCGTTCGCTTCGCTCACTCGTGAGATGTCCTGGTCAACACTCGAAATAAATTTCATATTTCCGCACATCCATGTATTATTCTCTATTTATCTATATCTACATGCAATATTTAATACTAATCTATAATTACAATTCTTAAAATTTTAAAAACAACTACACTACTATTAAAAATATATTTATAAGCACAATGGTATAAAATATTATTTGCAACAAAAGTTTAATTCAAAACGTTTTTACCAATAGTTAGCCCAATCTCGTTCCCAGAGCCCACGTTCCCCACCCGGGAAACGAGAGACTCTGGGATAATCCGTTTCAAATCGTTACGTTATTGGCTGAATAGTGAGCATGAGTTGGTCTGAAGTGACCGGAAGTAGAATTAATAAGATGTCGGACGACAAGACTCCAGTGAAGACATTGCCGCGATCGATATATTCGCCGTATGTGTGTAGATGATGTAATTCGAGCTTCGCCAGCAACCCCATTGACTTGTTTGGGGAAAAGTCAAACAAGGAGAACATACTATCCAGATTCCGCTCGGATATTTACGCATGCGTACCTCAACCGGAATAACAAGAATCCTGTGATTTGAAACGGATTATCCCAGAGTCTCTCCTTTCCCGGGTGGGGAACGTGGGCTCTGGGAACGAGATTGAGCTCAGACCTAACAAGATGGCGTGTAATTGGGCCATTTTTTCGTGGGGTACCCGCAGTTCAGTTATATAGAGGTCAGTGGCAGTATATCTAACCTTAAGTATATTTTGAAATATTTTAAGGTGGCTCGACAGTCTAAATCATGAGAAATTACGTATTTTCTTAATGAAACGTTTTGCACGGGTCTCATGAGTTCATTGCGCAGCTCTAGTGGTAGTCTTGATTATTGAAAACGTTTTATACTTGTAGCGCTTGCGTATCTACAGAAATTGTGTTTGTGGTAAGCGACAGATTTTATACAAACAAGACGCCTGCTCAGGCGTTCACTTGGGCTACTGATTCTGCAATTGGCGTGGCCTTCGCACATCTAGAAAACCTGCGCGCAGAACAGCGTGTGCATATTAATAAGTGTGCGAGTATTAAACTTATACGACGGTACGTATTCGAAGGAGGTCTTCTCTATAGATGGTCTTATATGAAGTATGTTCTAAGGATTTGGGGTGAAGGAAAATTCGAGTGTAGAATATATACATTTTAAGACCAAACCGGGACCAGTTGCGAAAAATGCAACTACACAGGCCTTCCGGCAGGAATTGAACCCATGACGTTGCGATTCTAGTGCATTGCTCTGACCACTGAGCCACGGAGGGCGTTGCCGAGAGCTTGATCGAGAGTTCTGTATATATAATAAGGTGGTAATGCCAGGAGAGAATTGGGTATATTATAAGTAATATTGGGCAAGGTCGTGGGTTCAATTCCTGCCGGAAGGCCTGTGTAGTTGCATTTTTCGCAACTGGTCCCAGTTTGGTCTTAAAATGTATATATTCTACACTCGAATTTTCCTTCACCCAAAATCCTTAGAACATGCTATGTAATCGAGTGAAATGCCCAATATTACTTATATGAAGTATGTGGCTCCATGAAGCAATTGCTTGTATAATAAACAAGCCCGTTTAGCCGAATATAATTGTTCAAACGATCTTAATACTTTCAGTAGACAAAACATACATTGCTGAATTCAGCAGATTCAAGCGATGGTTCTGATTAGAATGCATGTAAATCGTACCAGCAGAAAATATTTAAACATGTTTTGAAACTCAGATGTAGACGACTAGACATATCTCAACATATTTTTTGCATTATTCGGCTTATTACTTGCGTTTTGTAGTTGTTGAACGAAGCAGCAATTAAGCCGTTACTATAGGTATGTTCTTTGATATACTGTGGCTCTTTCTTGTATCTCAAACTTCCTAGGTACTGATGTCAACACGGCATTTTTTCGCGTCTGTAATAAATTCGTCCATTCTGTCTTCACGGACAAAGCTTGTCAGCAACATTACTGATCAACTACTGATTAATTCACCAATACCGTCGGAAAAATCCTCAACCCAACTCGATCTAAGACTAAAGACTAAAGCTGTCGAAAAGAAAGAACTCGAAAAATCGAAAACCGAGCCACGGCAACATGCCTTACAGTTTCGCAAGGCCTGACGGGATGATGCAATAATGCCGAAACCTAGACTCGGCCTACCATATAGGCAGCCCGAGTAATTAGGTTTTCTGCATTTACTGGAAACACGATTTCTTCACCAAGGTAAACTTTGAGGGTATAAAACTTTTCAATAATCAAGACCACCACTAGAGCTATGCAATGGAAACTAAAGTGAAGCTCGCGGGACCTGTGCAAAACTTTTTATGGGGAAAAACGATAATTTCTTGTGATATAGACTGTGAGCCGCCTTAAAAACGAAGAAAAATACCGAAAAGTTCTAAAAAGTCTTTCTTTACCATTTTACGAGTTCTTTCAAATTAGACAAACGTAATTTACGTTGCAAATGCCTTTTAATACGAAAATAATACCTGGGTAATAAAATAGCAAAATAATAAATAAAAGTAGCGATGCTTACCCGAATTAAACTGTCAAATAAAAAGAAAGAGGAAAACTTGATTAGAATAGTTTAATATACAATAACAAGAAACAACGAGAAAAAATAAGTTCAATATGCGACAGAAAATGTCATAAGTAAGGCATAGAGAAGCAACCAAAATGAAATGATAGAACGAAAACAAAAAGTAGCCAAAAACTATAAAGTTACATTGTGGATGTTATCCTAAAATATACAATAATATAAAAAGTCGTCAACTTACGATACTTGGATTTGGTTCACTGTGTGGGTGCTTTCGTCATCACGTTTGACTGCATTGATATAATGAGCTACATCCTAAAAAGAAAAATGATAAAACATTAACACGAGAGTTAGTTACAGTAATGATATATACAGTCAATTGAGATATATGGTCTGGAAACTCGGTGAAAGTCTTTGTTCTATCTTTTTGTTCACGTTTATGAAAAGTTGTGCACGGTGAGGACAATGTACTTATAATAATAATAATAAAAATAATAATAATAATAATAATAATTTATATTGCGCAATTTCATGTGATGTTCAATGCGCATAACAATGAATAAAATTAAAAGAAGAGAAAAAGAAAAAATATACAGAGTAAAGTAATAAAAATATAAATGTATGATATAGAGAATATAAAATGTATATAAAATAAATAACTGGACTTAGGTTAGAGTCAACTAAAAGCCATAGTATAAAGGTAAGTCTTAAGTTTTAAGGGGATATCAGCGGGAAGATTGTTCCATAATTGTGGAGCAGCAAACATGAATGAACGATCAGCAAGAGTTTTCTTTGACCTAATGCGAGGATAGGAAAGAAGGACGCCATTATTGGAACTACGAAGGTTGTAGCGGCCAGGTAAAGTGATTGAAATAAGATTGAATGTGAGGAGCAATATTTGAAGGTAATCCTCGATCTAGCAGGTAACCAGTGTAGTTCTTTAAAAAGTGGAGTAATATGGCAGTGTTTAGGTGCACAATAGACCGAACGAGCACAAGCATTCTGTACACGCTGAAGCTTGGAAATAAGGATGTCAGGCAAGCCATAAAGAAGACTGTTACAGTAATCGAGTCTACTTGTGATAAAGGCGTGTATAAGTGATTCAGTATGTTTCCTGTCGAGAAATTTCCTAATATGTCTGGTATTGCATGTAAAGATGGTAGAATGCTGCACTGCAAGTTTTGGTAGACACCAAGTTCCTTGACTACATCAACTGGATGAATATATGCATCACCAACTTTGATTTTATCGATAGTAACCTTTTGCAACTGCCGAGATGCGCCAAACAAAGCAATTTCAGTCTTCCCATCATTAAACATCAGTTTGTCACAAGTCATCCATGGTCGTAACTCATCAATACACCGTGCAATTGCCGTATATTTTGGTATAATGAAGCAATAATCCAATAGCAGCGTTTAGGTTGAATCGCTCAACCGTGTATTTAAATATTTGCAGATTATTTCTCGATTGACTATGGATACAGTTACTAAAAGTAAGCAACAATTTGTCACGGTAATATCACAAATTCCCACTTGCTATTACAACCGGCGGTGTCCAAAACTCATACGAGATATGGGCTCCCTGTTTAAATATATGGATGAATGTTGGATGGACGGACGGACGGACGGAGAGATGGATGGAGAAGGGAGAAAAGAGGGAATAAAAGGAAGGAAAGAAGATGGAAGGAGGAAGAGCGGGAGTAATGGATGGGTGGGGTAAGAGACGGGTAGATGGGGAAAAGGGGAAAAGGAGAGAAGAAAGGAGGCAAGGAAAGAGGAAGGGGGGGGAGGGGAGAGGAGAGGAGATGGATTAATGAATGAATGAATGGATGGACAGACAGACGGACGGACGGACGGACGGACAGACAGACAGACAGACAGACAGACAGACAGACAGACAGACAGACAGACAGACAGACAGACAGACAGATAGATAGACAAACAAACAAACAAACAAACAAACAAACAAACAAACAAACAAACAAACAAACAAACAAACAAACAAACAAACAAACAAACAAACAAACAGACAGACAGACAGACAGAGACAGACAGATGGACGGACATTTCGTTTCCGCCATGAGATTGGCCGCGTAGTCGATTTGGGTTCTGGGGAAGACTGGGGAGAGGCTACAATATTGACAAAGAAGCCATGCACAAATTACCTACCTTATCTTTTCGGTAGTATGGTTATAATTTTAAATTTTGTGTGCGACTCTCGGACCAGTCCAAATATTTCAGTGTTTTCCCGCTCTTTTTTGAGGTACGAGCTCGGATGTCGCGCAGGCGCAAAACGTTTGACAGCGGTGTTGGTCCTGCCCAGAATCGTTTTGACCCTTCGAGTGTTCCTGGGATCTAGTACATCTACCGTAAACAACACTGTGTGACTGTATAGAAGCATAAGGACGTCTGCGAAGATTTTACCAAAGATCTTGGCCATCGAAAGAGGGAAATTATGGAATATATTCCAATTGGAGCTCGAAATGAAAATTTAACTGTTTAACTATTCAACTTTCGGCGGTGGCAGAAGGAAAACTAGGTAGTGAAACTTCGTCGATCCGAGGTGAGCAGGCTTGTATTATTTCATACGGATGGCAATAGTGAATGTCGGAAAACACTTAGGATATCATAATATCACAACTCTTCCTCAATAAACATGCAACCAAGCTGCAAAAATGAATTCAAACCCACAACTTTCTAATTGCCGGTGAAACGCTCTATCGTCGCGCTACTGGAACTCAGAAGAAAGTTAGGTTTGATGTATGATATTACATACATGCTATGTGTGAGTATGTGTAATGCATGTTGTTATGTTCTCTTATAGAGATGTATATGCTAGGTCGGATATGAGAATTGTGTGAAATGTGAAAGACACTGACACAACATGAATATTCATCTTACGCTAACCTGCATGGCTTGCAACGCTTTTTCAAGACTTGCTTTTTCAGTGTTGTGCGATTTAGAATGTTTAATCAGCTCCTAAAAAACATGAAACATTACAGTGTCACTTCACTTCACCTGACTTCACTCTACACTCTACATCACTTCTACTGTACTCCACTTCATTTCATTTCACTCTACTCCACTTCCTTCACCAGCTCACTCCACACCATTTCACATTACTTCATTCCACTCCATTTCACTTCATTTCACTTCACTCCACTCCACTTTACTTCACCACACTTTACCTCATCTCACTTCATTCCACCCAATTTCACCTCACTCCACTTCATTCCACTCCACCTCACTCCACTTCACTTCACCTCACTCCACCTCACCTCACTCCACTTCACCTCACTCCACCTCACCTCACTCCACTCCACTTCACTTCACTCCGCTTCATCTCACTCCACTCCACTCCACTTCACTTCACCTCACTTCATCTCACTCCACCTCACCTCACTCCACCTCACTCCACTTCACCTCACCTCACTCCACTTCACCTCACCTCACTTCACCTCACTCCGCTTCACCTCACTCCACTTCACTTCACCTCACTTCATCTCACTCCACCTCACCTCACTCCACTTCACCTCACTCCACTCCACTTCACCTCACCTCACTCTACTTCACTTCACCTCACTCCACTTCACCTCACTCCACTTCACCTCACCTCACTCTACTTCACTTCACTTCACCTCACTCCACTTCACCTCACTCTACTTCACTTCACCTCACCTCACTCCACTTCATCTCACTCCACTTCACCTCACCTCACTCCACTCTACTTCACCTCACCTCACTCTACTTCACTTCACCTCACCTCACCTCACCTCACTCTACTTCACTTCACCTCACTCCACTTCACCTCACTCCACTTCACCTCACTCCACTTCACCTCACTCCACCTCACCTCACCTCACTCTACTTCACTTCACCTCACTCCACTTCACCTCACCTCACTCTACTTCACTTCACCTCACTCCACTTCACCTCACTCCACCTCACCTCACTCTACTTCACTTCACCTCACCTCACTCCACTTCACCTCACCTCACTCTACTTCACTTCACTTCACCTCACTCCACCTCACTCCACCTCACTCCACCTCACTCCACTTCACCTCACCTCACTCTACTTCACCTCACTCCACTTCACCTCACTCTACTTCACTTCACTTCACCTCACTCCACTTCACCTCACCTCACTTCATCTCACTCCACTTCATCTCACCTCACTTCATCTCACTCCACTTCATCTCACCTCACTCTATTTCACTTCACCTCATTCCACTTCACCTCAGTCCACTTCACTTCACTTCACTTCACTTCAATTCACTTCACACCACTCCAGTTCCACTTTTACCCACGTTTTCTACTCACCCGCAACAAGAGAGGATATTTGAGAACTCTTTGCATCGGAACCACTAGTAAAGATCGGAGCGAAAATTTTCCGTCGTTTGCATTCCGACAGCATTCCTAACAACAAATAACAATCATATCATCTTTTATCATACCTTCAAAAACTCATTAAGGAAAAATGAGGGAAAAACCCCCAAAAAACTCGAGAAAAATGCAAAAGAAATTAAAGTTTAATCAGTGTCTTTATATGTGATAAAGATACCTCCTGATTTACATAAACTTTAGCTTCGAGTTTTTCGGCCTAAACAAGGTTATTACTACGCCAATGAACTTACCAAGTGGTTCGTTTTTGAAGCCGTTCAATAAACTCGCAGTTCGTGTTCAATCAGATATAAAAACACTCGGCTTCGCCTCGTGTCTTTATATCTGATAAAACACTCCTGCTCGTTTATTAAACAGTGTACTTATCAAATTCATTAATAATTCATGACGAAAATTCAAAAGAAATGAATGTTTAATCCGCATCTTTAAATACGGATAAAACATTGATTAATAAAAAATCAATGTTTTATCAAAGTTAATAGGCATAACGATTGGCCGCTCATATTTTAACTATTACATCAAGTTGATATATTGAATCAGCAGCCATTTTGGCCAAACCTTCTACTTACGGTCATTTGTTTGTTTATCTCCGAATCACTTTCACAAAGTTTGTCGACCTGAAATGTAGAGATACATTTAAAAAGACTTCTCAAACTCATTAATGTATTATTCATGAGTTAATTAGCCAATCAAAGAAAAATATTTGGTCATGTGCATGAGTTTTGAAACCCGGTAAAGCTCGCGGAAACTGAATTAATAATTAAGAAATGAGATAATAAACGGCACAAACAAAAGAACCGTTTATTACCACATTTCTTAATTTTTAATTCAACGAGAAACCATTATCTAATCCAAAATGCACCAACATCACCAAGTCCCTCTACTATAATTGACGGTTGAGAAGCTATTTCATAAACTTGTGTATCGTGATTTACCAAGGGTCAGAGTTGGAAAAAGTATTCAACCTTCCTCCGGATGGGTTTTTAAGTTTAGATAACCTTCAAAATATATAGCGAGAATTTTGTGTTTTGCAACGTTCATAAATACTGCGTGACTTTTACAGTACCTTGGTTTTCTAGGTTTTCTTAGGTAAGCTTTGGCATACTACAATAGCTACTAATAACTGACCGCTGTTGACTGATAGCCTGCCAACTACCCTCGACTGCTGCGAAGATACAGACATCATAGCAGACATCAGCGTACATGTCTCACACATGTAACTGCTGCCACTGCCAGTGCTGCATAATTGTTGGTTAGCAAAAGTTTTGCTGCAAATCGCATTTCTTCTCGACACCTTGCTTGATCAATTGTAACTTTCTCAGATTACCGAATGTGTTGTTTCACGCGTTTTCACTTTAAACCTTCCTCACTAACGTAAACCTTCCTCCGGGTGGTACCCGCATACCCGCAGCTTTTTTCCAACTCTGCCAAGGGTTGCAAACACTCGAGAACAACAAAATTCACCATTACCTATTACCTTGTAATTTTCAATGAAAATTACTCGGTTAAAGTGCCTACGAAACGAAAATTAAGTTTGTCTTATTTGAAAGAACACTTAAAATGATAGAGCAACATGTTTTGAAGTTTTTCGTTTCCTTGCTTCGTTCTTGAGATATTTCAGTTTGTTTGATATTCAAATTAAACATTTTGACGTCACATGTGCATAGGGAGTTATCGAAAAAAGTTATATATCTTTGCTATTATCAAACTAAAATAATTCGAAGGAAGCAGGTACGCGTGTTTCGCCCAGAACACTAAACATGTAGATTTTCAAGTGATTATATTTGACAATAGCAAAGATATATAAGTTTTTTCAATAACTCATTATGCACGTGTGACGTCCAAATGTTTAATTTGCATATCAAACAAACTGAAATATCTCAAGAACGAAGCAAGGAAACGAAAAACTGCAAAAGATGTTACTCTATCATTTTAAGTATTTTTACTCGGGCTACTGTGGTAGCCAAGTCTAAGTTTCGGCTCTGTTATTTTTAGTTTTTGTGTCGACAAATTGCAATTATTGCATCATCCCGATAGGCTTTGCGAAACCACGCGGTGTGCTCATCTTCATGCGTCGCCATCTTCTCTGGTCGCTATTGCTCGAGTGTTCGATGACCTGGTTTGAAGCTTTTAGAAGATCACAAGTGACTTACTGATAGGCTGATGCGATATTGAAAAAAATCGATATATCGATATCGAAAAAAAAATATCGATAATATCGACTATATCGAATTATGCAAATTAGAAAACGCAGTTTAGCCAACTTGCATGTATACCGCATCACAAACAGCAAAAAACAAAGTTGCATGAAACTAGTCAAACATTAAAAGATTTATTTACAACAGTTTATGAATGTTTAATGATTTATTTACAAGCTTAATGGTTTCGCAGTTCGTACGATTGTTTATAAATTTTCTGCGAGAAACAGGACTTCGTTGATTCGACATATTGTCTAGACTTTCCTTCGCAACAGAACAGTGAGTTAGAATGAGCTGTGATATTTTGATACTTTGTTTTTAAACCTGCGCCGATACGCGCCATTAAGATTATTATTCAAAGTAGTGCAGATTCCATCTTTATGAGTCATCACACAGTTATTGTTTTCAAGCGCTCAACTGCCGCTTGTGTGGGTGGTGATCTTCTGTGATCACACTTACTCTGTTTACACTTTTAAATTGCCCACGCGCTTGCTACTTGAATTCGCAATTGCCGTCATACACGTGTTTTCTAAACTTTACCGGACAATAATTGCCGAAAAAAAGGAGATTAAGTTGTCTAGTTAAAACTTTCGATATTTTCGATATGCGAAAAATCGAATATCGAATATCGATATTTTTGAAATATCGATATTTATCGAAAATATCGATATATCGCATCAGCCTACTTACTGAACACTGTTATTGATCAGTCATGTGGCTTACAACTGCGTTAATGTTAAATATGCTCACTACGCTTACAACTGCAGAGGCAGACATTGATGGCGGTAAATCTACACTAAAAGATGCTGTGCTATTTATATTTCGATCTGATCTGGGTTAATATTCCGCCGTTTCGATCAAGACAAACTGATTATAAACGATTTATATGATTTATTGAATTTTAATACTGAAAAGCTAGTATTACTCATGCTCACAATCTGATAACCTGCTGGCTATTGGAAACTATCTGCAAGATTAGCGAGACATAAACAACGTTGAAAACAGAATACTGACAACTTGCAAAGGACGGGTATAAATATGATGTGTTGACATTTCGCGCTGAAGAGACTCAAGTTTACGCTAAATGGGAAAACTTGTAAAAAATGTATTGAGGTAATTTTAATATTTGTAATTTGCTTTGTTATTGCCTGGATTATATTGTATGTATTGTTGTGTTAATAAAGTTATGCCAAATAAACTCGATGTGATTCAACTGCTTCGCTAGCTTTAAGCTTAATATAATTTCATTAGTGTTTTCAGTGTGTGCATAGTTTTAATAGTTCCTTGGTACGTACGTTCGCTTAGTTATTGTCGATCGTCTAGGTAATATACTGCTTACTGGGTAGCACCAAATAATGCAAAAAAAAATACTGATAAACATGTACGATGTCGAACAGTTTGCTAGATTATAAACGCTGCCAGTTCGCCGCTGCACCAATGTGCCGGTCTTGTAGCTCGTTCAATCCAGCTTTTTCACTATATTAACTGGCAGCCAACTTAATAGTTGTCTAATGATTGCTTGAATCTACCGAATCTAGCACTAGGTTTTCTGTACTTTTTAACAAACGCTTACTGCAATATGTGCACGCTAGCTGTTGCGTGCATAGGCTATGCGCTATGCCAAGCTGCATTGCTATCAGTAGCCCGAGTGAACTAAGCAGGCGTCTTGTTTCAAATAAGACAGACTTAATTTTCGTTTCATAGGCATTTTTAACGGCCTCGTGATTTTCATTGTGCTACTACGAGGTCTGTTCGGGTCTGTTCGCTAAACCATTTCTTACAATGTCAAGAATACAAAAAGAAATTAGCTTACATGATTTTGAGCGTCTTGCATCTCTCTGCAGTATTTTCCATATTCCAGAAATTCATCTTTCTATATTAAACGGAAGTGTCTTGAGTTACAAATAAAAATAAACGGTTTACATTATTTACACGTAACACGGCGACATGATACGAAATGGCATTAGATAAGTTATTGTATTTGTGTATGCGTTGATGTTGGTGTTAGTGGTGGGGTTGGTGGCATTGGCATTGATAATAGTGGTGGTCTTAGTAGTGGTGGTATTTGCGTTGGTAATGGTAGTGGTGGTTTTGTAGGTAGTGGTGATCTTCAGGTGTTAGTGTTTTTGGTGGTGTTTGTAGTGCTGGTGTTACCACATCACATCACATCTCATTCCATCGCATATCACACCGCGTTACATCACCTCACGTGACATCAATTAACATGACGTCACCACAGAACACGGCACAACACAACACGGCACAACACAACACAATACAACACAACACAACGCAACGCAACGCAACGCAACGCAACGCAACGCAACACAACACAACACAACACAACACAACACAACGCAACGCAACACAACGCGACGCAACGCAACGCAACGCGACACGACCACGACCCGACCACAACACGACCACAACACAACTACAACTACAACTACAAGTAATATATACAACACGGCCGCGAATGTTGTATATTACTTAAAATACGAATCTTGCATCTAAAGAACAATATTTACCAACTATTTTAGCGATATACTCTATTTTAGCCGAGAAAATCGAAGCTAAAGTTTATGTAAATCAGGACGATGCTGTATCCGATTTACAACCTCTGCTACGGTATTGATTTCTTTTGTGTTTCCTTCATGAATTATTAATGAGTTTTTTAACTACAACTACAACACAACACGACACAGTACAACACAACACAACACAACACAACACAACACAACACAACACAACACAACACCACACCACACAACACAACACGACACAGTACAACACAACACAACACAACACAACACAACACAACACAACCGACCCGACCTGACACGACCCAGCTACAACACGACACGACACAACCACAACACAACACAACCACAACACAACACAACACAACACAACACAACACAACACAACACAACCACAACACAACCACAACACAACCACAACACAACCACAACACAACCACAACACAACCACAACACAACCACAACACAACCACAACACAACCACAACACAACCACAACACAACCACAACACAACCACAACACAACCACAACACAACCACAACAAAACAGCGTGGAATACAAGTACAGTCGAACCTCTATTAAGCGGCCCTCTATTAAGCGGCCACCCTCTATTAAACGGCCACTTGTCAAAACCCCTAAAATATTCCCTGTAATTTATTACTATAGATTACCCCTCTATTAAACGGCCACCTCTATTAAGCGGCCACAAAGCCATTCCCCGAAGGTGGCCGCTTAATAGAGGTTCGACTGTATTTCTTTTTCAAAGTAAAAATATTGTTTCAATAATTCTTCACTGCTTGGGGCGACGAGATCAATTTTCTTTTTCACAATGTTGAGCGCTTAACACGCTTATACTTACCGACACTATAAAGCAATTACTAATGGAGGTTCCCGTATCTTTCTTTGTCTTACACGCTCTCTCAAGCTTGCCAAGAAATTTTTGGTGCATTTCTAAAAGATCCTGTAAAAAGTATTCTAAATCTCATTAATAATTCATGAGGGAAATTCAAAAGAAATTAAGGTTTAATCAATGTCTGTTTACCCCGGTACAAAACTGATATCAGTGTCTGTAAATGTGATACAGAACTGTTTAACAAAACATCAGTTCTGTATCACATTTACAGACACTGATATCAGTTCTGTAGCAAGTGTACTTGCAGACACTTCGCATTCAACTATCTTGAGTAAGGTACGCTGGTAGCGTCCTCATACAAGATGAAGATGCAAACAGTCAGCATTTGTTGAATAACAAATGATGATCAGAATGGCTATTTATGGCACGTCACTTAGAATATAAAATGTGGGACTAATACTAAATCAAAGCGCATGCTCATATCACTAATTTAATAATCGTAGCCTATTAAATCGGGATACCGACAAAAAACTCACATGACAAAAACCGCAAATTACTAAATTCAGACAAAAAACCCGCATTGTCTTTTTACAAATTATTTTCAATGAAGAAGTATGGTGTTGCGACACTATTTACGAACATCTGATTTAATGTTGCGTTCTCAACAAATGAGTCATCGTCTCAAACAATTGGCAAATGACCCACATGGGAATTGTGGATCACGCTCATAGTCATCGCCTGAAAGATAACACATAATTCTATAAAGAGCTGTTATACATTCTCAATTCTGTTACAAACTAAGTCTCAATCATGGAAGTCATTCGGTCATATGTACACGAAGAAGTCCAGCAGCGCCAGCACTAAGCGGTGGGAATGTTCCAAGAGAGTAGCGCTTTCCTGCAATGGAAAAGTTAGGACTGACATAGACGCATCACATGTCATTTCAAGCGTCGATCATAACCATGATGGCAACGGCTTTACAGTAGAAGCAACAAAAATGCGAGAAAATCTTCGTCAACGAGCAATTGACAATTAAAAAAATTGTCACAATAAGGTTTAAGTTATAATTTATTATAAGTTTAAATGTTGCCAATTGCTCGTTGACGAAGATTTTCTCGCATTTTTGTTGCTTCTACTGTAAAGCCGTTGCCATCATGGTTATGATCGACGCTTGAAATGACATGTGATGCGTCTATGTCAGTCCTAACTTTTCCATTGCAGGAAAGCGCTACTCTCTTGGAACATCCCCACCGCTTAGTGCTGGCGCTGCTGGACTTCTTCGTGTACATATGACCGAATGACTTCCATGATTGAGACTTAGTTTGTAACAGAATTGAGAATGTATAGCAGCTCTTTATAGAATTATGTGTTATCTTTCAGGCGATGACTATGAGCGTGACCCACAATTCCCATGTGGGTCATTTACCAACTGTTTGAGACGATGACTCATTTGTTGAGAACGCAACATCAAATCAGATACCATACTTCTTCATTGAAAATAATTTGTAAAAAGACAATGCGGGGTTTTCATCGTCGGGGTTTTTGTCATGTGGGGTTTTTGTCATGTGGGGTTTTTGTCATGTGGGGTTTTTGTCATGTGGGTTTTTTGTCATGGATTCTATTAAATCTTACCTCGATGGCTTATCAGCTCTTAACATGATGTAGTTTTAGCTAACTTAATGGGCGTTTTAGCAGTAATTTACAGAATTCTTGTCTGTTCTGCATCGGGATAGGCACTCGGCTTCGCCTCGTGTCTGTATACCCCGATACAGAACGGCCACTCATTCCGTAAAAAGTATTACACTACTGTAAAAAAACCCCAACATCTTGTAGAGATGTGAGGCACATAGGTTATCCCTATCCTCCTAGATATCTCAATGTTGGTTCATGTTTATAATATGATCAAGTCGGTTTTCTTTGATGTACCGCGGTTTATGTACCGGTTATAACACCGCCCCACCCTTATATAAACCTCCCAACCTTATATAAACCTCGCAATAACAAACAGAACCTCGTCACAAGCTGTTTTCCTATTTAATTATGTAGAAAACCTTCTTGATCATGTTATAAATAACTTCGCCCTCGGGATTATGCATCGCTAATAAAGTTCGGGTTAGGTGCTTAACCTACACGAATGGAGCATGTTAGAATGTGATAGTTCTTATAAATAAAATAAACTTTACTTAGCTAAGTTGTTGACGTTTTGTGCGAGTCGCCGAGTTCGACAAAACCGCTGATAATATGAGCCCCCGACGAACGAGCCGAATACTCTCCGAAGTTACGCGAAGGCGGAGCGGGAAGGGAAAAGAGAAGGGGAGAGCACGTGATGGCTTTCAGCCAATAAAATAGTCCGATTAGAAATAGTTTTTCTCCTATGCTCGTAGCAGACTAGCAGTGGCTCGTAGCAGTAGATCGTAGCAGTAGATCGTATATAGATCGTATAAAGATCGAGCCAAATACACTAAAATTATCATATTCTACGACTCGTTCAGTAACTACTAACTACCCTATTAAAGTTCTTGTAAGAATTTCATTAAAAATAATGAATAGTTTTAACACAAAAGGACCAGTACTCGTACTGGTCGATCGTCCCACAAACTCGTCTCCTCTTCTTCTCGCACGAACTCACGAAGGAAATAAATGAAACTTCCCAAAAGTTGCACGATTCAGTTGGTTGACCTTGCCGAATCTAACTCCTTTTGTATATGTTGTGGGCTTCTTCGGTATTGAGATCATATCCTGGAGCGTCGACAAACAAACCCGCGATGGCGCGATTCTGACAATAAAAATTCAAAATGACTTATATTCACGAAAGCCAACGGTTTTCTCATCAGAGTCCAAATTGATAAATCATTCAACGAAAACAACTTACGTCCTGCTGTGAATATCACGAAGATCGGGTTGTTGTCTCGGTATTCGCCGTATATAATTATTGTGAATAGCACCACTCTATGTGCATAGCAACACTCTATGTGCATAGCAACGTGCTACGAGCATTGTCGAAAGATATCTCGGTAGTTGTACTCCCCTTCTTTTTTCCCTTCCCGCTCCGCCCTCGCGTATCTTCGGAGAGTATTCGGCTCGTTCGTCGGGGGCTCATATTATCAGCGGTTTTGTCGAACTCGGAGACTCGCACAAAACGTCAACAACTTAGGTAACTTCTCGATGATGGATTATCCCAGTGCCTTCGTTTGTACGCGGCGAAGGCTCTGGGTACGAGATTATTTGTGCCTTGGAGTTTGAGTTCCACTCCATTCTCGTCCCCAGAGCCTCTCCCGTGCTGGCGCGCGGAAAAGGCTCTGGGGGAATCCAAAACCGGAACACCAAGATTCTCTGGTGTTCTTTCTAAAGCGCATGCGTTCGCGGTTTGGGAGTTGGACACGAGATCATCGACAGTTGTTTGGAATATAATTTTCCTTTCGTTTTCGATTCTGGCGGTTTGGCTGTCTCGTATTGACTCGTTTGACTTTGGAACAATTCTGATTGCGGTAGATTCCCTGCGAAGAAGGTCCTTCTCGAGTGTGGCTCATCGCCGCGTTTACTCGGCGGGGCAAAAGACATTAAAATTTTAATACGAGTTCGCTTCAGAGCTTGGCAATAGAGCCGCGTCGGAATTTATTAGTTCTCTTTAATTTGTTGCACCGTTCGTTTATATTTGACTTGTATATTTCAATGAGATTCTTAATATGTACGAACAGCCTGCAGTGTGCGGTCTATCGTCTATCGGTTTCAAATTGCTGTCTGTCTTCTGTGTTTGATTTAATTACATAAGGGGAAACGGGTTGATTGCTTTAAAAAACGTTCCATTAAATTGTTCGGATTAGAACTATGATTAGAATTGTGCTTCGTTGTCAGTTTTCGTGTTTTAAATACTGTTTATTTATAAACATTCACTAAGCTCCGTTATAGGCCTTTGAATTTGAACAACCAATCAGATCGCGATGATATATGGATTCCCCCAGAGCCTTTTCTGCGCGCCAGCACGGGAGAGGCTCTGGGGACGAGAATGGTTCCAGTCATGGATTGAATCCAGCCATATATAATACATGTAAATAGGAATAAATAAGAATATATAAAGCTTCATTCTTACCTTGATATTTATAAAGATTATTTTACGATCTTCTTGGGTCAGTACATCTAGTTTATCCATAAATTTCTGGAAAAAATATTTTAAGGACTATTAAATGCAAACTAGAATGCAAACTGTACCCTCTGTACCCTCAGCCTAGCTTGGGGCTTAAACTTGTCGCTTGCTTCCCCTGGCATGTTGCCTTCTTCGCTGGTGGTCCTATCCGAGTGATCCTTGGTCACTCGTCGTTCTCTACGTTGTCGGTAGAGTAAGTCCAGGGGCGCAACTAGGGGAGGATGCAACCCCTGCCCTTTTTGTGAGACCTCTAATACTAGGTTAGACATTAGATAAACAGATAATTAATCGTCTGTTGTAGTACGCAATACAATAGTGGTTGTTGAGTGTTCTCGAAGAAGCATAACGAAGATATCTAGTATCACAAATCAGTGCCCCAGATTTTTCGCAGATAATGTTCTTTGCCTGTTTTGATAACCTGAATTTAACTTTGTGCAAAATAAGGCTAAGACCAAATGTCGAACTTTTCATGTGTCCGAGGGCAGAGGCTTCTTAGAAGAATTAGAAGCTATTCAGTAATGTATAGGTATTTAATTATTGAAAGATAATTAAACGACTCAAAATCTCAAACGGAGCAAAGCAACCCCCAAAATATGTTCACTTTTGTGAAGTGTCGTCTGTCGAGGCTTCAATTCCCTGAACCAATCATAGAGAGAGAGAGAGAGCTGGATTTTGGCAACCTGTAGGGTATGTTGGTGTCAGGGGCGGCGCGGAGCGTAAATTTTTTGGTATTAGTTGTGGTATATAACGTAGGGGGGTCCCAGAAAATTTTGAAATCTAGAGGCTCTGAAATGCTATTTCCAGCATTCTACAGAAGATATTCTTTGAAAAAATCAAGCGAGATGAAGATCTAAATGCTAAGCATTTTACGCAGTTCGATGACTTCACGACCAAATTAACGGAAACATCCATTGAATTATATCTGTCTGAGACTATGATGTGACTAATAATATTGTAGCGGTACATTCCTTATATTCAAACGGCAAACGGTAAGTCTACTTTAAAGATATTTCGTTTTTAAAATTGTGGGATTGTTGGAAATACAAACCAGGCACAACTCAGAAACATAATGGCAATGTATAACAAACTTGTTCACTGTTCTCTTGCTTAGTTTTTAAGTTTACACTTTACAGTTGTGACTCGATAGTAAAAAAAAAGTTTTGAAACATCCCAGCGATGGCCACACGCCTCGCCACCGCAACGCCATCTTAGCGATACTGGTGCGCTGCACGTGTGAATACAATAGCTTGCGTGATGCGCCGACAATACATATGATCAGCGCAACGTCTGCCTGGTTTTGCGAACGCAGGCGGCCAAGGTATTAGAATCGCAAAACTAATACCTTGTAGGATTGCGTTGTTAGATATACAAATATTCGCATCGTTCTTACCTTTGAAGGAGGACTTATGCCTTTTTTTTGTTAAATATGGATTCAAGAAGGTTTTCCTTTCGTCAGATAAATTCTAGTCACCATATCAAAGCTTCAAAATTGTTATAAATAATTGCTCTTTGTTTCCATATTATTGAAGTGTTGAACTCCAGTGTTAGGAGCTTTTCCTTGTGAAATAGGCGATACAGCGGATACTACATGGATGATTTATATATTGAGATGTTATGTATTGTTAATGTAATGAAGTGAAAAGAATTGCAGACTTCTCGCTGCGAAATAAAAGCAGTTTTAAATCGAAATAGTAAAGCGTCTGACTTTAAAATATAAATATTGTACCACCTGTGGTGAAATTTAACACCGAAAATCCGCGTTTCTTGTCAAGCCAAGGTATTAGTTTTCAGATTCTAATACCTTGAGGTCTATAAAGCCTTTCAAACACTTGTCGCTAAAGTCGCTAAGGTTGTTGCGCGCATCAGCGAGGACGGTACGGTACTGCAGAATTGAAATCAAACAATCAAAAACAAAGATGTTGTTTTCTTCCATCCGTCTCTGTTCTTGGAATAATTATATTTTACAATTCATTTCAATCTGGAGAAAAAAAGGTATTAGACTAATACCTTTAATACCTTAGCGCGCCGCCCCTGGTTGGTGTGATAATTTCTTCGTTTTTACAGTAAAATTTGAACTATACTCGCTGTAGAATTAGGTGAAAAAGTTCGCTCAAATGGTGTTTCCGAGGTTCTAGATTTCAAAAATTTCCGGGGGAGGACCCCGGGAACCCCCTACAAACACGGTCAATAATTGTCACTACTGCCCCCCCCCCCCCCCCCCCCCCCCCACACACACACACACTTTTTGACACCTTGCTACGGCACTGAAAATTGTTTAGGATACTGAACGACTTTGCCCTTTTTTTGCGTTCAACCCCTGCCCTCGAAATTTTCTAGTTGCGCCCCTGAAGTCCCATCAAGTTGGGTGAGTACCTCTTTTAGTTTACGTATGACTCGTAATTTTTCCCCGTGTTAGACGGATGACTTTGTAGATCCGTAGGTTCCGTTGGTTCGGAGGTGTGCCTTGCCTGCAAATGTTGAATCCTGGCTCGTCGTGGCAGGGTACCCGACCTCGTTCCCGCCGTGGAGGCACGATGCCCCGGGGAACGAGGTCATACTGACTCCATCCAACTGATCCGCATTCCGCCACAGTACGTTAGTGAATTATGTCTTAGCCTGTAGTTAGCCGGCGTGGGAGGGTTTACGAAGGTTGAACACCTAGCTAACAGTTATCGGAAATTTATGTAAATCAGGACGAATTTGTATTTGATTTACAACATCTGATATATATTATATTTAAAACATAAGCAACAGTGTCTTATCACTTTTAAATCTTCATTTTGAATAACTTCAAAAATTACTCATTTCCGTAAGTTCAATGGCGCAGTAATTTTGAAAAACAAGAGGCCTGGTCAGGCGTTCACTTGGCTCGGGCTACTGCAAACTCGCAGCTGCAATTACATCGCATGCAGTGCTAAAATCTATAAAAGTCTAAACATCATTGGTCACAGAAAATAGTCAAAACACAATCTAATTCTGCGATAGAAAACACAATTCGCAATACACAAAACGCGATTGCCTGTATTTTAGTATTTAATGTATTTCCACACAGCGTTCATATGTCGAGTCCCTTCGGGTGTTAAATATCAACACAGCACGATCATGTTTAATCAGCGATTGTAAGCGTATATATAAGATCAAGATACCTGCCAGCGACATTACTGAACAATAACTATGTCTGTGAACACACTGAACACACGTCCAAGAAAGAACACTTCACTTCACTTCAAATAACTTGATCAGACATCACGAAAGCGAAGAAAGAACGTAGACGGCCAGCCAACCTCGATAAAAGTGTCTCAAAAACACCGTTGATGGCATTTTTTGTTACAAGCAGGCAACCATGCCAGATCGTATCGGATAGCACATACTTTGAACGTGAGGGGGGTTGCCAGCCGTAATTTTGAATTTATATACTAAAATTTATGGTTTTTTAAAAACACATTGGAATGGATGGGATTTCTGTGGATTCATGCAAACTACGTTGGTGTTCTATTTTGAATGGCTCACTTCAGAATGCATCCAATCAGCGTGCGTGAAATTATGATTAACCTAATTCGCATAACTCACAATCATAAACAAACAAGAAATATGGCGTAAATACACCTAAATATAACACTTCGAACAAAAGCTACAACATAAGCTTGCAAAGAATCAGAAATTTCTTAGATCTGGCAGCTACAGGAAAGTCTCATATTCGTAAATTACTTCGTTTTATTTTGATAATTTGCCGATACCGCCATGTATCTACTGTCATAAAGCTGAGCTTTTGCACTACAGTGTAGTGTTACTTATATTGTTCCTTAGACATTTAACTCACCGGTTCTGGCGGTTCAACAGTGCTATCTTGTGATACACGAAAGGCAACCCATCTAGTCATCTTGATCAATGTCTAAGCTACATTTCTATGGTGGTTGCCTGCTTGTAACAAAAAGTTGGCTGCTTGTTATGGCTGTTCTTCGAAGTGTTATATTTAGGTGAATTTGCGCCATGTTTCTTGTTTGTTTATGATTGTGAGTTATGCGAATTAGAATAATCAGAACTTCGCGCACGCTGATTGGATGCATTCTAAATTTAGCAATTCAAATAAAACACAAACGTATATTAGACAGCTCTTTACAGATATCCCATCCATCACATTGTACTTTCAAAAAGCTCTATATTTTAGTATATAAATCAATAATTACAGATGGCAACCCCTCTCACCTTCAAAGTATGCACTATCCGATACGATTTGGCATGGTTGCCTGCTTGTAACAAAAAATGCCATCAAAAGTAATATTTTGAAGCCTTGGCCGGCCGTCTAACGTATGAAGATTAGCATTTTAGCACGCATCAGTTTCGCAAAGCCTGACGGGATGACGTAATGATTGCCAATTCGAAACATCGACAAAATAATAATAACGGAGCCGCAACCGAGACTCGGTCTACCACAGGTGGCCCGAGTAATAAGCCGCGAAAATCATATAGATAGATAGATGGTTTATTGAAAAGACTTTGCAGCCAATAGGCTGAATTACGTCATATACAATATTATAATAATAATAGTAAACAATTGTAAAAAAGTTGTAACAAGTGTTAAAAATCTAGACCTTGGTTGCATTAGATATTATAAAACTATTTTTAAATCTATTAGTGCGAAAATTTAAAGTAAAGGTGCGATTCTTCCTTAACACTCTGGCATTGTTCCTCGGCGGCAAAAGGCTTCGTAGTTTATGTTTTTCATTTGACATAATGTCCTGAAATAGCTTGTGTTAGCGCCTCGTCATATGATTGCCAGGGGAATATAATGCGCATGGCACGCGTCTGAATTGTTTCTAATTCAATAGATAAATAGTCGGGTAAGCTATTGTGGAATACCGGGCATGCGTATTCAGTTAAGGGCCTAATACAAGCTCTGTAAAACTGAATTAGTTCGCCACTGTTTATCTGGGATCTTTTAAGCTGAGCTAGGAAGTATAATCTCTTTCTCGCCTTCTTGATGATCTCAGAAATATGAACATTCCACTTGAGATTACTAGAAATATTTATACCTAAGATTTTGGCATTTTCAACTATTTCTAGATTATTTCCATTAACTATAATAGGGTCGACGTTTATGTAAATCTGGAGGATTCTTTATTAGATAAAAATTCCTCATGAATTATTATTGAGTTATTACTGTATGAAAATACTAGCCTGCGTAGCCTGCGCTGGGGTGATCGGGGAAAGGGAGCGCCTGCAGGCGCCTATTGTTATTTTTCGTGCCGCCCCAATCTCGTTCCCAGAGCCCACGTTCCCCACCCGGGAAACGAGAGACTCTGGGATAATCCGTTCACGCCATCACAGGATTCTTGTGATCCGGAAGAGGAGTAATCATGTTCATCAGCCAATGAAATATCGATGTGAAACGGATTATCCCAGAGTCTCTCGTTTCCCGGGTGGGGAAAGTGGGCTCTGGGAACGAGTTTGGTGCCGCCCCCTAATTAAAACAGTGTATTTTTTGGAAGTTGTCAATTTCAAAAACCCGAGCTAAAATGCTAAATAGCTTAATTAATTTGGAAGTTGATCGAATATTTACTCCGTTTAAAAAACACGTATCTAGAATTAACTAAAATAGTACAGTTATGAATGAGTATGTGTATCAAAGTGCATTCTTGATTCAGGAATTTGTGTGGTATATGTTTGCTGTGTCAGCGTCCGACAAGGTTTACAGTTAATAGCGTTCACTGCACTGAATCTTTTAAAGACCTTTAAATAATTAAACAATTTATGTTGAGTGGGCTACAGAAAGCTCAGACAGATTATTTTCGTAGTTATAAAACATGTGTATGTAACGACTATGACGATCAATAATATATTCATAACATCCCACGACATTCGCACGCATATCAATAATAGTTAAATTTAATAGCGAATTTTATTTTCCATTGACAACTGGCGCTGATGGCCAATGCACTGATTCCGTGATTCGAATAAAATGCAATTGTATAAGGAATTATAATTGAAGCCAATGTCAGACAATTCAGTTTAATACTCGCCGTTTAAGCCGAAGGGGCCACGTCTTGCGTGAAAATCTTACCGTAATTAACAGTTGGGAAACCAGCGAATAAACATTTTCCTTCGGATGCACATGCAGCTGCCTTAAGGCCCCTCTCTTCTCAATCTCAGTTTATTTTGAACTTGTTTCCTTCTACTATATGCAAGGCACATTTTCGCAACGCTCTTCGAACTCTTCGCCAACGTCTGCAGCGGAAATTCAAACTCTCTTTGATTGATAGGTCATTAGCGTGTCAACCAAAATAACGAAAAATAACAATGAGCGACTGCAGGCACTCCTTTCACTGTCCGTTCCAATCCCCAGCGCCGGCTACGAAAATACTTGTTTTACATTTTGCGAACTAGAAATTGAATGGATCTAATGGATCTGGAATTAGTTATTACACTACTGTCTGTACTATTAGATTTAGTTAGCCTTGTGTTACGGAATATTTTGGAAATATTTAAGCA
Source organism: Paragorgia papillata (assembly GCA_035771165.1). Taxonomy (NCBI): domain Eukaryota; kingdom Metazoa; phylum Cnidaria; class Anthozoa; order Scleralcyonacea; family Coralliidae; genus Paragorgia; species Paragorgia papillata. The sequence continues at coordinate 510,596 of JAWNZC010000009.1, forward strand.
ATTACTGATCAACAAAATATCCTTTACCTCTTTAATTGTTGTCAAAGCATCAACGTAGTTCTGCTCTGTTCCAAGTAGTTCGTCAATAACATAAGATCGCTTTTCATCTGCTTTCGAAGTGTGTGAGTTTTGCGACGTTGACTAAAATAAATAAAAAGAAACTCTATTTACTATTTCCTCGAAAATAAAATCCATTCTGGAGCAGTGGAGGTCGGAAAGTTTTAGTTCTTGACTAGGGTCCATCCAGTCATTGGTGTGTTATGAGTTTCTGTGAGTATATCTGTCTGCCTGTACGTCTGCATGTACGTCTGCATGTACGTCTGCCTGTCTGTCTGTCTGTCTGTCTGTCTGTCTGTCTGTCTGCCTGTTTGTTTGTCTGTCTGTCTGTCTGTCTGTCTGTCTGTCTGTCTGTCTGTCTGTCTGTCTGTCTGTCTGTCTGTCTGTCTGTCTGTCTGTCTGTCTGTCTGTCTGTCTGTCTGTCTGTCTGTCTGTCTGTCTGTCTGTCTGTCTGTCTGTCTGTCTGTCTGTCTGTCTGTCTGTCTGTGCATGTCTGTCTGTGCATGTCTGTCTGTCTGTCTGTCTGTCTGTTTGTCTGTCTGTTTGTTTGTTTGTTTGTCTGTACGTCTGTCTGTTCTGGTCTGTCTGTTTGTCTGTACGTCTGTCTGTCTGTGCATGTCTGTCTGTCTGTCTGTCTGTTTGTTTGTTTGTCCGTCCGTCTGTTCTGTCTGTCTGCAGGTCTGTTTGTCTGTCTGTCTGTCTGTCTGTCTGCATGTCTGTCTGTCTGTCTGTCTGTCTGTCTGTCTGTCTGTCTGTCTGCATGTCTGCATGTCTGCATGTCTGCATGTCTGTCTGTCTGTCTGTCTGTCTGTCTGTCTGTCTGTCTGTCTGTCTGTCTGTCTGTCTGTCTGTCTGTCTGTCTGTCTGTCTGTCTGTCTGTCTGTCTGTCTGTCTGTCTGTCTGTCTGTCTGTCTGTCTGTCTGTCTGTCTATCTATCTATCTGTCTGTCTATCTATCTATCTATCTATCTATCTATCTATCTATCTATCTATCTATCTATCTATCTATCTCTCGGTCTGTCGGTCTGTCGGTCTGTCGGTCGGTCTGTCTGTCTGTCTGTCGGTCTATCGGTCTATCTGTCTATCTGTCTATCTGTCTATCTGTCTATCTATCTGTCTATCTGTCTATCTGTCTATCTATGTCTAAATATTTCAATCAATCAATTTCAATCTATCTATCTATCTATCTATCTATCTATCTATCTGTCTGTCTGTCTGTCTGTCTGTCTGTCTGTCTGTCTGTCTGTCTGTCTGTCTGTCTGTCTGTCTGTCTGTCTGTCTGTCTGTCTGTCTGTCTGTCTGTCTGTCTGTCTGTCTGTCTGTCTGTCTGTCTGTCTGTCTGTCTGTCCTGTCTGTCTGTCTGTCTGTCTGTCTGTCTGTCTGTCTGTCTGTCTGTCTGTCTGTCTGTCTGTACTGTCTGTCTGTCTGTCTGTCTGTCTGTCTGTCTGTCTAATAAAAGTAGTGTGCTGCGTAGGCAGTGTTGAAACAACAATCGAAATATAGCAAGGTTTGATATACTGCCGAAACAGAGAACGTAGGAGTATCAAGCGTAGGTCCTTCACTTGCTTACACTCTTTACATTTCTCTCTGACCTACGCTCGAAACTCCTACGTTCTCTGTTTCGGCAGTATATCAAACCTTGCTATACTTCGATTGTCTGTCTGTCTGTCTGTTGCCCTATCCACCCATCCGTCTTTTTGTCCATCTCTCTGTCTGTATCTGCGTCTACCTGCTTGTCTGTCTACCTGCGCATCTGTCTGTCCGTCTGTCTGCATGTCTGTACATCTGCCTGCTTGACTGTCTGTCCATCTGTCTCTGAATCCATCCACCTCCATGTAGTCTAGATCCATCTGCCTATATGGCAGTGTGTCCATCTGTGTTGCTGCCTGTCCATCTGTCTGAAAATTGTAAAAAGTACAGTGCCCTCTATCCATTCGTCCATCTACCCACCAACTATCTACCTAACAGTCAGCCTGCATGCGTGCTGTATTAGATTTTGTGCCATTTAAACCGCACAACACAATCTACAGCCACTTACCTTTATTCGTTTCTTCAATGAAACAACGTCATCATAAATTTTAGTATCATCTTCAATTGTCACAGCATCATAAACATTTTCTTCAGCAATCTCTTTTGTCCTTTAACGTACAAGCAAATCAGTAAGGATCACAATTTAGCTAAATACAATACATTCAGTTCCTTTGGTTCAAATAATTTGTTAAAAAACACTATTATTTTTTACTGCTTTGAATTTATGTTAACAGTAAACCACGATCAAAAATAATTTTTATAGTAATCAGTATTTTCTTTTTTGAAATAAAAGTAGCATGCTGCGTAGGCAGTGTTGAAACAACAAATGAAATCTAGTAAGGTTAGATATACTGCTGAAACAGAGAACGTAGGAGTCTAACATTTTGAGCGAAGGCCCTTCATCCAGCCCTAATCAAACGAGAACGCAAGTCATCGCAAGTTGGCAGTCAGAATTTCTGTGGCGGTCGTTTGAACACCCAAATTAACAAAATAAAGGTTTCATGAGTGTTTTAAACAAGTTTTAACTTTGTCACAGCACGTGATATTTTCGGGAAACTATTCAGAGCGGCTGGCTGAAATAGCGTGACTGCCAAATTGCGATGATTTGCGTTCTCGTTTGATTAGGGCTTCTGAGAGAAACGTAAAGAGTGGAAACAAACAATGAGCTTATTTTAAGAAAGATAATCATGTGATCAAAAATTAGCCAATCAGATAAAGCTAACAATAACAAATTAATTATTGTTTGTTATTGTTATTTTTGCTCTGATTGGCTAATTTTTTCGCATTCAAAACCTACATTGCAATTTCTTCCAAATTACCATAGATGTCTTCATCTTTTGGTACATTTAAACTAAGTGCCTTGTCACTGGGGAATGGACTAAAAATAAAATAACAATACATGAATTTGTATAAAACATCAGAAGATAATAAACAAACTAATGCTAAAAAAGTACATGTTTGCCTTTTAATGTACAGATATATAGAAAAAAAAAGAACAAGACTTACATCAAACCAGCATTAATTGCATCTTTACATTTTGATAAATGAGTTAATGTTGTCACAACCTAAGAAAACATGTTTTTCAAATTACTGAATGCAGCGATGGATTTACAGGGGGGTGTGGGGTGCGTGCATCCCCTCTGGCCTTGGCCAAGGACTAGGTATTAGGTATCATATGATTCATAGGTATTAATAGGTATAAAAAAAAATTCTGGCAGGCTTCGCCCCCCTACCCCACCACCAGCTCGGCCCCTGGACCCTGCTGGGGGCAGCACTCCACCCTGACTCGGTCACACCCCATGCCACAGGCCTGATCTCACTTCGCTCGCTCAGCACCCCCCCCCCCCCCCTACTAGATCAAGCTGCTTCCATCACTGAAGTCTGAATGTAAACTTAGATAAGTGTAGATAGACACCGACCTGTATTTCATTTCAGATAATTACAGTTACAGCAGTACACCTAACTTTCCTACATGTAGAATAGATGTTTGTGCTGTAACCAGGTTTATAGCCAGGGTTTTAAGAAAAGGCCTCTAATTTCAGTGGTGCATGAAAAATGCAACTGTGAGTTTAAAAGCAATCAAATTCAAATTTTTACAGTTTATAGCAAAACGATTGTAGAATTGGACAGTTGATTTACAATTTTGAAAGGTATTTAAACTTGTTTTGTTTTGACAAATTCTGAAAACGCATTCGCTTTGCGCCACGACTTTTGTTGAACTACAGTTTCAATCAAATCATGTAAAAATAGTTTTAATTGAAACTCAACTAGCTGCTCTACAAAAGTGTGTGCGGTAGCTATGTTTTTTTTTGTTATTTTTGAGATATAAGGCATTCTTTTGCAACCTCAGTTAAGTTGCGTGCATACCATGAATCGTAGTCGATTACTCAGAAATGAAAAAAAAATCGTATAGCTACCGCACACACTTTTGAAGCTCTTATCGTCTCCGATACATTGTGAAAATTTGAAAAAAATCGGCCAAAACCCGTATTCAACAAAAGTCTTTGAATACGGCAGTTTAGCTAAAATTTAAAGCTGAAGAAACAAGCCTTGGAACATTTAAATTTCGTGGGAAAACAGAGCTGCTTGCAATTTTCATCGCTAAATATCTTCATGAATTTTGCTTTAAACGAAATAAACTTTTCAAAACCTTTCAGCATTTGGCTTAAGGCAGCTAATTACTGTACACAAAAAATTTTTTTTTTGTATTTTTAAATTTCTATGGTATAAAGTAACCTTAAATCACATAAGAATACAATGGGATTGGCGTATCAATTAATTTTATTAATTAGAAAAACAAAATCAAAATTATGTGATTTGATCAGTTGCTTAGTTTATAAATGACATGAACCAACAGCTTATTTTTGTATTTTTGTGATGGCATGATGCTGCAGCACTCCAATCTTGAAAGGGGTACAGGGGGTGGACAAAAAAAAGTGGCCATCATTAAAAATATGGTTAATGTGGAATAACTATTATTCGAGAAAAGAAAAATATGTAAAGTGATATATTTTAGAATGCATGGGTCAATATCTGCTCAAATATGATATCCAATTCTAATTTTGTTATTTGTTTAAAAAATATATTAACTTTGAAAGCATGCCACGCTGTGAAGCTGTAGTGAAATCAAGTGAAATGGCAACAAAATATCTAACTGTTTTGCTGTTATAACACTTTCATAGTATACAAACTCCATTAATCATTTAGAAGACCAATTGGAATAAGTCAAACTAAGATTCACTTCATTTTTTACAAGATTGAAAATCATGAAAAATTAATATATTTTTTAAATCAATGGATAAAATTAGAATTTGATATCATATTTGAGCAGATCTTGATGCATGCATTCTGAAAATATATAACTTTACATATTTTTCTGTATTCTAATAAAAGTTATACAATGCACATTAATCATACTTGATGGCCACTTTTTTTTGTCCACCCCCTGTACTAACCAGATAGATTTTTGTGCCAGTACAAATAGGTGAAATAGCTATTGGGTATACAGTAGTGTGAATGGGGCCTGAGGGTTCTCCCTTTGATGAGTCCAAGGTGTTAGAGAACAACGACAAAGGGGATAGTTTTTCACTGGCTCAGGCAGGAATGGATTAATCACTTCAAGCCTGGGTACAGTGGAGCTTCGCTATAGCGCGCATTGTTATAACACGTAACTTGGTATAACACGGTTGATCCTTGGACCCCAAAATTTTACTTTTCCTGGTTTGTCATTTGACAACTTATACTAATATGTTTACCAACAATACTAAAATTCACCACAGATCGCTAAATTCCGCAAAATAGAGACAGAATTGATGTGTAATATGATGCTGAAACTGAAGTTTTGATTTTGCACATTGGAGACAATTTGATCTTGTCGGCTGACGATCGCTGATCATCCTGAATAATCGCGATCATTACAAGATAAAACAACAACACGGCAATGCGATCATTGCGAGAAATGAAAACCATGCTCAAAAATCTTATTTCAATTCCATTTTGTTCAAGTCTGTCTTGAGCGGACTTCAAACTTCTTCAGTTGCGATTTGGATTGTTAGAATCGAACAGAAAGTGCTTCTAGCAGTACTCAATCTCGCTCTCAGTACTCAGCACTAACCAAAGGCGATGTAACATGAGAACCGCCTCACAATATTGTGCCAGAACAGAGTGGGAAGAGTACTGGGAACGAGATATTTGGCCGTACCTCGCAATAACGCACTTCATTTCTAACGCGGTCACCACTAAGGACCTCAACTACCAGGTCATAGACATTGTCAAGTACAAATTTGTCATTTCTATGGTTTTGACAGTTAGGCCACACCAATTTTATTTTGTGTTTTGCGGGCAGAAATCCTCTTTTTTCAGGATTGGAGGAGGGGAAAAAAATAAAAATAAAATTATATTGATGATTCAGGAATGTTCAAATTTATCACAAGAAATCTATATATCACAAGAAAGGATTTATAAATTAAGCAACATAGTACAATGTATTGATATACAGTAATAGATTAGCCATTGCCTAACTGATTCAGATCAGTAAGACACAAGAGTTAGCAAGACAAATTTTGCAGTGTTTACAGGATCTGTGAATGTACTAACTGAGAACCACGCACAATCTGGTAGGCCCGCCATCACGGCACATCCAAGATATTTACATAAAGAGCGAGCTGCAGCTTGAAAGCACACGTGAGAGCGTCTTGCGGATCGGCCATGTTTTGCACATGCCCATAATTCCATATTAGAGGACTGGAGCCTAACGTTTTGCATAAAGTCTGCCGGGTTCGGTTCATGAATATTGCTCAAAACACGATCCAAACAATATTATTAAAACCAAAAGTGCAAAACCTCAGCAATTCAGTGTGTTTTGACAAGTCATTTCAGCCATAAAAAGTGGGCTTCGGCAAGAACAAAACCTTTGATTTTTATTATTTCGGATTCTTGACTTATTTATTCTTTTATTTTAAAAATAAAAGGATAAATTTTCAATTTTATTTTTATTCTGTTTTCCGGATTTTTAGCATCGCCGGGGCCGTAAAACACAAAATAAAATTGGTGTGGCCTTACAAATTTGATTGTGTTGGTCATTTTATCCTGTACGTTTTTTTTGGTAAAGATCATTGTCAATTTTTGTTGCAAAATCAACTATTATTAAATTTTGTGTTGAATCGATTAATCAATTACATTTCCTGAGAGTGAACATGTTCACTGTTTACATTTCAATTTTGTGAAGCTCACGCGAATTACCATGAGTGATGTTGCGAGTTACTTGTGAGCACAATACTGTACCAACGAAACACTCAAGCGTGTCCATCTTGAATTTCATATTTTCTGTAGTGAATTTTTTTTTCTTGTTTCATGACAGGTACAATTTGATTGATGCTGGTCATTTTGACAGGAAGGATGAAAAAAATTATATCCAGGCTTGCACTTGTTAACTCCATTATTATATGCATGACAAAATTACTGCATTCTGATTGGTTGAGAGGAGTACAATTATTTTATTAATTGTACTGCTCCCAAGGCCCTGGGAACGATGTTGACAATAAAATTCAAAATGGCGGCCAATTCTGCAATGGAAAGTTTTCACATTTCCAAGTTCCAACGACTTGTGGTACACTATGAACTAAAAATTCCATGTAAATATTTGGAAATGAGTACAGAGAACACCCAGAGTGAAAATGTTTCTTGTGAAGTAATGAAACAAGATGTTTTTAAAGGCGTGAGTGAGTACGAAGCGTACGTGTTGTAATTTTGTCATGCGTATAATAAATGAGTAATCATATGATTTTGCTCGTACAATTAAGGATTTACACTACTCGTGATATTTGAAAATTATTCCATATTGCACTCGCCTAGCGGCTCGTGTAATTTTGGCAAAATTTTCAAATATCACTTGTAGTGTAAATCCTTAATTGTACTCGCTATCATATGATTACTTATACTTAGTTTATTCATGCATAAATTATCTTTGATGTGCCGTGGTCTAAGCTTGGGTGGTTTTGATTAAAATAAAAACTGACAAACCATCCGACTCTAAACCAGTTAAACAGTAAAACCGGTTTTTTTCAAAATTTCAGAAACTTACACAATTTCAGTATTGAACTAATTGAAGGAACGCAATTTCAAATATTTAATAACGCTGGATGTCATAATTTGGCTGTATAATTATAAATGACTGCATAAATCATGGCAAAATATTGGACAAAAAACGAACATTCAGTGAAAACGTTTGTTAACTTTAATTTTACTTTGCTTTTCTCATCTTTAATAGTAACAATTTTAAGAACTAAACAAAATTATACATTGTAACATTGTAATAAATAATGATGATGGGTTTCCGGTTTTTCTAAAAGCTAAACCGAAAAAAACGGTTTAATAAAAAAAATGGTAAACTGGTAAACCACCCAAGCTTACCGCGGTCAATATATAGGTTATTGACCTTGCATATTAACTGACCTACTATATCGCTTTAAAACTGCATCTAGAATACCATTTTTTTGTTAAATAACGACAAATATCGTCTGTGTCATGAATAAACTAAGTCGGTTAGTGACCTTAACCTCGGTCACTATGCTGGTTATTACCCTCGGGCCTGCGGCCCTCGGGGTTAATAACCAGTGTAGTGACCTCGGTTTTGGTCACTAACCTATACTTATTGCCTGGGATGTCTACACACAAAATACATGTTATAAATAGTGTAATTTTTATGCTGGCATACAGCTGCAGTAATCTTGAGAGAACTACATTTTCTATCAGATAGCTTTTTTGCCACATCTGTTCACACTATAATACCAGTTAGCTTTTTGTGCTGCTCCCTTTGACAAGTAGAGTACATGCACAATCATTTGGCATTAGACAGAATGTAAACACACGCTATTAAAGTTGATCATACTGTAGTTTGCTTGCTCAAAGATCAGTAGATCACAGACCAGCTGTTGAAAACAAAAAAAAACACAACGCACCTTTCCAAAATCGGAAACGTCGTAAAGCTCGTGAGCATCGAATAAAACGCTCTCTTTTAGTCCAAAGTTGTTCAAACACGCATGTAGGAAGCCACGGATATTCTTCAGACAAAGGAACTAAAAAACACGGAAGCAATAAGTCAAACAGAAAAACACAACACATCTCCCCTGACGCACTTCACATCAGGAACGAAACAAACTTCCATAATAATATACACAGACAAACACAACTTAACAAACACAGATTTCGTTCATTTCGACGTGAATACATCTTACAGGAAAAACAGCATTTTATTTTCAGACCAATTCGCCAAACTTCGAGCAATTAGTGAATAAATTAATATTTATAAACGTTGCATGGAATGACAATTTTCCATTGATTTCTAAGCGATATGATAGTTTTGGTTGATTTCTTAAGACAGGTAGTAAATGCAGAGTAAAAGAACAGCGGGTTTTGTTAAGATCGTAAGAAACCTACCGGCGACATTTGAGGTTTTAAGTTGATGTCACGAACAGAATAGGGTCGAAGGCAGTTTGCAATTTGACATAAAGCAACGCCGTCCCTCAATGAATGGGCAAGATCGAAGACGGTAGGCGAAGCTTCGTAAACGCGGTGTCCCTGAGGTAAAACATTCGAGCTAGCCAGCCAGTATTTCGCCATTTGCCATAGTTCTTGGCTAGACGTCGACTTCGAAGACCTGCTCCTCCCCGCCATCTTTTGCTCTCTTTGGCCAGAAGTCGCGGAAATGCAAAGAGACTGGTAACGGAAAGTCGAAATTTCCCAAGGGATTTCCCAAAAGTGGGGCCTACAGGGGGGTGAGGGATGTCACGTATTATGACGGGGCGGGTGCCACCCTATAGGGTATGGTTTTCGAGCTCCAGGGTCTGGGATAGGGTATACAAATTGCAGTCTATTTTGGTCTGAGATAGGGACGCTCGCGCCAATACACCAAATCGTAGTTTCATTTAGGCCCACATGCAAATTAGTTTCCTATTCAATTTGGGCCCCTATGTAAATTACATCGTGTCTATTAAAGGTGATGTACAGTCCGTTCTGCGCATGTACGAAACTAATGTTTACATCTAAATTTACAAAAAAAATACTAATACCTTATTCAAGATTGTAAGCTTTTCTTGGTTCCCATTCATTACTTGTACCCAAAACAAAACATTTTCAGGAGAAATAGAAGAAATCCGAAGAGATATCCTCGCCGAATCGCTTGGTTTTCTGCCATGTTGTTCCTAACGGTTTACATCGAGTTGAGTACTTCATGTAATTATCTACGAATGTCTGTTTTGGGGACCACATTGCGGTCATGCGCAAAACGGACTGTACGTCACTTTTAAAGCATAACGGGACTGTTTTTTCATGTTTTGAGTTCATTATTTTTAGACACTGCGTTTAGGATTATTGTCAAGGATAATCGATAAGCAAAGTTTATCCTTATAGAATACCTAAACATTAAAAAATTTCTGAAATCAGAAATGTTGTTTACTACGGCTGCTTCAGCCTCATGTTATAAATGAACTACGTTTTATCTCGACTCAGATTGTATGCGCAGTCGAAACTCCGATTTCGTCTACAAGGGGTGTGCCGCCGTAACTCCTGACCCCAGCTAGCTAGCCTCCTTCCTATCCCAGCTCTTAGCTCAAAAATCAATACCGTACGTACGTATCCCAAATCTGAGCTTACCCAAAAATTGCCAGTGACGTCATCTGCGATCTAATTACAACAGTACAGATCGTTTTCACTCACGTGATCGGTGGCCCCATTGGGGTGGTGAAACAATACGAAATATTTGAATAAGAAAGAGCTAATTCCCATACCGTACACCAATATGGCCGCCATTTCATTGTTTTGGTACACCAATATGGCCGCCGTGACGTCAGATGAAAACGATCTATTGTGCTGCGTACGTAGGCAGTGTTGAAATACAAATGGCTAATATAGTAAGGTTTGAGTACTGCCGAAAGGCAATTTAAGATGATGAAGGGCCTTCGCTCAAAACGTTAGAAACTACGTTGACTTCAATATTTTCGGCAGTACTCAAACCTTGCTATATTTCCATTTGTAATTACAGTACACACGCGAACAATGTAATCTATTTGTTACTGATAGACAGTTTTCTCCTTTTTTCCAAGCAGGAAACCTTTTCGTGCAACATTTGGTAAAATCTCTCTAAACTTGGTAAATCCCGTAGGTTAATTTAATACACTGCGATTTTCGGTTGAGCTTAGAGACAGGAATTAGCTGTATTGAGAAGTTTGATGGTTTCGCGGTTTAACATGTTCCCATGGAAAATTTAAATGTTTGAGCGTTTTGATCAATAGAAATGAAGGCGTACGTTGCCCAAACTTTTAAATTTGCCGTTGACGACATCTTAACTAAAATAATATAAGTGATATTGGGCATTTCACTCGATTACATAGCATGTTTTTGGGTGAAGGAAAATTCGAGTGTAGAATATATACATTTTAAGACCAGACCGGGACCAGTTGCGAAAAATGCAACTACACAGGCCTTCCGGCAGGAATTGAACCCACGACCTTGCGATTCTAGTGCAATGCTCTGACCACTGAGCCACGGAGGGCGTTGCATGCCGAGAGCTTGATCGCGAGTTCTGTATATATATTAAGGTGGTAATGCCAGGAGAGAATTGGGTATATTATAAGTGATATTGGGCATTTCACTCGCGATCGATTACATAGCATGGTTTTGGGTGAAGGAAAATTCGAGTGTAGAATATATACATTTTAAGACCAGACCGGGACCAGTTGCGAAAAATGCAACTACACAGGCCTATTACATAGCATGAGTGAAATGCCCAATATATCACTTATAATATAACCAATTCTCCCCTGGCATTACCACCTTAATATATACAGAACTCGCGATCAAGCTCTCGGCAACGCCCTCCGTGGCTCAGTGGTCAGAGCATTGCACTAGAATCGCAAGGTCGTGGGTTCTGGTCTTAAAATGTATATATTCTACACTCGAATTTTCCTTCACCCAAAATCCTGAGAACATCTTAACTAAAATGCCTTTGTTAACGACTTAACGTTTGCGTTTCAAGTGATCAAACTTTCTGAGTCTAAGCTCAACTGAAAATCGCAATAAGTTTGATGACCGATCATATCAGACTATTTGCTTACAAGAACAACACTCGTTTTACGGTCATTTTCCTCACTTACGCAGGGATTGGCCGGCGGCTCCCCACAGCAGTTTCCTCCATTTCTCTCTTGCGTATCCTCCCTTTTTAGACCACTCTCTCTCTCATGTCCCTCTCCACAAACTAAACTAAACTAAACTAATCTTATTTATACTGGATAGCTCTATCAGTCAATAGCTAACTGTTAATCTCAGAGGTCCAGTAAGGGCCATCCCTCATTGGTCCAGTGTTTCTACAGGAGGAAACCGGAGTACCCGGAGGAAACCTGCGATGTTTGGTAGAGTCAAACTGGAAGCACTCTTCTCACATGCGGCCAAGGTGAAATTTTAATCAGATAACTGCTGAGAATTGAACCTGGGTCGCAGAGGTGAAAGGCATGCATGCGCTGACCACTGTGCCACCAACACCCCAACTTGTCGTCCTTGGCCTTCCTCTCACACCTTCCACCTTATATGACAAGCTTTTTTCACCCAGTCACCATCATCTTTCCGTAATACATGCCCATGCAGCCATCTCAACCGGTCCCCCCCCTCACAACATCAGTCACCAACTCAATCCCCATTGTTTCTCTCAACTCCACACTCGGCACTATCCCACAAAGATACACCACACATTCATCGTATCATCCTCATCTCGATCTGTTCTCTCCAATCTTGCACTCTGCTCCACGTTCATGGCCCATGTCTCACTTCCATACACCATTGCACTCCTCACACATGTCACATACACTTTCCCTTTAAGTTTTAATGACACTTCCTTAATTCCTTGTCAGGATCCCTGACAGCTCTTTAAACTTCTTCCATGCACGACGATTATCCTTTGTTTGGCAATAACTAGGCTTTCGCTTTAGAATTTAGGACAGAAACTGAGCATTGACGTCGATTGTTGACGTTGATTGTGTGAGCGTCTGAGCCTTACTAAGCTTCTAAGCCAATCAGCAGCTTCGTCTTGATTCAGGACGAACTTACGTCATCTGTATGGAATGTTTACACTCGACACGCAGACGTCTCTCTCGGGCGATCCGTTTTGCCGCGATCGCCCTATGTGAGGCGGCTGTAATCGCAGGCTACGATTATCCAATCAGGAATGGTGAATAATTCAATCTTGTCTCCAGTGCATGCCTACGTGCCATTCTATTGAAGCGGTTTGATCAAACGGTCTGTGAATCATCATACTGCTTCTTGCATTTAAAATGAAGAAAATTCCCACGCTTTTCAGTGTTTTGAATAGCTTCAAAAACGACCCATTTGGTAAGTTCATTGGTGTAGTAAGTCTGAAAAATAACGTTGTCTAAGTCGAGAAAATCAAAGCTAAAGTTTATGTAAATCAGGTGGTTTCTTTATCAGATATAAAACCACGGACATGGTACTGATTTCCTTTGTGTTTTCCTCATGAATTTTTGTTCGACCAAAACCATTTGAGGAATGCATTCATTGTTTCACCGCCCACACGCCCACCTTTTGACCAAAACCATTTAAGCGGCCCACGAATTTCACGCCCCGCGTGAAACTGACAGTTGCGACACATAACATTTTGAGGTAAGCCCACTTAAACTATACTATACTCTATATATATTCAAACAAACAAAGTGTTGAAATGTCGAAAAGTGCTCAATACCGTAAAGGTAGCGCGAATATACTATAAGTGGGCTTACTTCAAATGTTGATGGTCGCTACTGTCAGTCTCACGCTGGGCGATCTTCAGGCGGCTGAATATTTTCGATTCGGCGCTGTCTTAAATAGGTTGAGTTGCTTACGTCAATGCTAATGGGTGTGTGGGTTGATGGCACGCTTCTGGGTGTGTGGGTTGATGGCGGTGTGTGTGTCGATGGTGCGCTACCTACATTCCTACCTTTGTTCTTGCCTACACCTACGTTTTTTATCTTAAACTTGTTTTTGTGCCGACATGTTGAAAGGATTTCTGATTTTTTGTTAAGTAAAGTGGGTTTTTCGGATTTCATAATGCAAAGTTTTTCTTCCAAACATAAATTACATCGGTTAGACCCCCCCCTGAGTATGCTGCTGACCGTTTCAAAATTGACCAATTAATGTTAAAATTTTGTTTTTTGTTTTTCAAATTCCATATGTGTTTGGAGAGTTCGGTTTCGTTTGAATATTTTTTGTGTTGAAAAGATTTGGTGTGGTTTCTGTATCGCTCCTTAAAACTGTTTGCTGTCATGCCTATGTAATGCTTAGTGTCATTAGTGTTGTTTGTCGAAATAGTTGCTTTATATATGTTGTTTGTCAAACATTGCCCACCGAGTGGGCAATGATCTTTATTTCTGCAGTTACAACCACTTGTGCTATTGTTTTTTCCTTCATTTTTCCTAAGAATGTGTGTGTTGTGTTTCGTGATTGTGGATTTAATGTTGTTCATGCAGCTATAACTAACTTTTACTGTGTTTCTGTTGAAAATCTTGTGTAGCTTGTTGTGTGGTGGGAAATGTTTGTCAATTAAGTTTAAGAAACATCGTCCTATGTGTGTTCTACCAACAATTAATATACACGCAAGCCAATGAGGAAACAAGCCAACCACGTAGGAAGCGACATAGAAACATCATTTGGTTTAACCCACCATACAGCAAGAACGTTAGAACACACATAGGACGATGTTTTTTAAACTTAATTGACAAACATTTCCTACCACACAACAAGCTACACAAGATTTTCAACAGAAACACAGTAAAAGTTAGTTATAGCTGCATGAACAACATTAAATCCACAATCACGAAACACAACACACACATTCTTAGGAAAAATGAAGGAAAAAACAATAGCACAAGTGGTTGTAACTGCAGAAATAAAGATCAATGCCCACTCGGTGGGCAATGTTTGACAAACAACATCATATATAAAGCAACTATTTCGACAAACAACACTAATGACACTAAGCATTACATAGGCATGACAGCAAAGGATCGATACAGAAACCACACCAAATCTTTTCAACACAAAAAAATTTGAAAAACAAAAAATAAAATTTTAACATTAATTGGTCAATTTTGAAACGGTCAGCAGCATACTCAGGGGGGTCTAACCGATGTAATTTATGTTTGGAAGAAAAACTTTGCATTATGAAATCCGAAAAACCCACTTTACTTAACAAAAAATCAGAAATCCTTTCAACATGTCGGCACAAAAACAAGTTTAAGATAAAGAACGTAGGTGTAGGCAAGAACAAAGGTAGGAATGTAGGTAGCGCACCATCGACCCGCACACTGCCATCAACCCACAGACCCAGAAGCGTGCCATCAACCCACACACCCATTAGCATTGACGTAAGCAATTCAACCTATTTAAGACAGCGCCGAATCGAAAATCTTCAGCCGCTTGAAGATCGCCCAGCGTGAAACTGACAGTAGCGACCATCAACATTTGAGGTAAGCCCACTTATAGTATATATATATATATATATATATATATATATATATATATATATACAAAGTATAAAGTATAGTTTTACCTTAAAGTCTTCGCTACCAGAGGTTTCACCCTAAACGGGATCATCAGGCGACTGAAAAATATCGGTTAGTGGGCTGCTTAAATGCGTTAGTTGGGGCGTGGGTGTGGGCGTCGAAACGTCCGGCGGATTCATTTGGAGCGTGGGTGTGGGCGTCGAAACGTTGCGCGCATTCCTTTGATTGTTTAGGTTGTTGATCCGAAATCTATTTTTGTGCCGACACGTCGAAACTATTTCTGATCTTTTGTTTAGTAAGAGTTGTTTGTCTGCCTTCATGATGAAAAGTTTTTCGTCCAAACATAAATTGCATCTTTTTGATCCTCCCGTGTAGGAAATTGAGTGTTTTAGTATAGACCAGGTTATGTCGAAACTTTGGTTTTTTTCTTTTAGATTCCAAATGTATTTCGAAAGTTCCGTCTCATTTGAATACTTTTTATTCTGGAAAGATTTAGTATGGTTACGATATCGCTCTTTAAATGTACTTGCTGTCATGCCAATGTATTGCTTAGTGATGTTCGTGTTGCTTATGGAAATAGATGCCTTGTATACTATGTTGTTTGTCATGCATTGCCCACGTAGGGGGCAATTGTCCTTAATCCTACAATTGCAACTGCTTGTAACTATGCTTCGTGGCTTGCTTTTCCTGATTGTGCGTGAATTATGTTTCGTGATAATGGACTTGACGTTGTTCATGCAACTATAGCTAATCTTGACTGTGTTTCTGTTAAAAAGTTTGTGAAGCTTGTGTCCTGTTGGAAAGTGCTTGTCAATAAGGCTAAGAAAATTGCGTCCTATGTTTGTTTTGACATTTTTGTTAAATGGAGGGTTAAACCAGATGATATTGCGGTGTCTATTTCTGCGTGTTTGCTGTGGTGTTTCTTGTGTGTAGTTTAGCTCATGGTTGAAATTGCTGCGCCTTAATGCATCTTGGTAAATTGGTGCGGTTTCATGGAATGTCTGCTCGTCAGACGAGAGGAGGGAAATGCGCTTGTTGATTGATGTAGGTAGCTGTCTTAAAATGCATTTTAAGACAGCTACCTACATCAATCAACAAGCGCATTTCCCTCCTCTCGTCTGACGAGCAGACATTCCATGAAACCGCACCAATTTACCAAGATGCATTAAGGCGCAGCAATTTCAACCATGAGCTAAACTACACACAAGAAACACCACAGCAAACACGCAGAAATAGACACCGCAATATCATCTGGTTTAACCCTCCATTTAACAAAAATGTCAAAACAAACATAGGACGCAATTTTCTTAGCCTTATTGACAAGCACTTTCCAACAGGACACAAGCTTCACAAACTTTTTAACAGAAACACAGTCAAGATTAGCTATAGTTGCATGAACAACGTCAAGTCCATTATCACGAAACATAATTCACGCACAATCAGGAAAAGCAAGCCACGAAGCATAGTTACAAGCAGTTGCAATTGTAGGATTAAGGACAATTGCCCCCTACGTGGGCAATGCATGACAAACAACATAGTATACAAGGCATCTATTTCCATAAGCAACACGAACATCACTAAGCAATACATTGGCATGACAGCAAGTACATTTAAAGAGCGATATCGTAACCATACTAAATCTTTCCAGAATAAAAAGTATTCAAATGAGACGGAACTTTCGAAATACATTTGGAATCTAAAAGAAAAAAACCAAAGTTTCGACATAACCTGGTCTATACTAAAACACTCAATTTCCTACACGGAGGATCAAAAAGATGCAATTTATGTTTGGACGAAAAACTTTTCATCATGAAGGCAGACAAACAACTCTTACTAAACAAAAGATCAGAAATAGTTTCGACGTGTCGGCACAAAAATAGATTTCGGATCAACAACCTAAACAATCAAAGGAATGCGCGCAACGTTTCGACGCCCACACCCACGCTCCAAATGAATCCGCCGGACGTTTCGACGCCCACACCCACGCCCCAACTAACGCATTTAAGCAGCCCACTAACCGATATTTTTCAGTCGCCTGATGATCCCGTTTAGGGTGAAACCTCTGGTAGCGAAGACTTTAAGGTAAAACTATACTTTATACTTTGTATTTTGCTCTATCTATATATGGTATTGAGCACTCTCTAACATTTCGTGAACCATAACTCACTTATATATATATATATATATATATATTTAAAAAACTCATGAGGAAAACACAAAGGAAATCAGTGCCATGTCCGTGGTTTTATATCTGATAAAGAAACCTCCTGATTCACATAAACTTTAGCTTTGATTTTCTCGGCTTAGACAACGTTATTTTTTCAGACTTACTGCGCCAATGAATGGTATACAGCTACTCTGGATTAAAAAAAAGCAAACATTACATGGTACTAATACTTTAGAATAATAATCAATTCTGCAAAATCTTTACAATAAAAAATAACATGCAATCTAGCTATAAACTCGTATTTATAATACGTTAAATAATGTATACAAAACAAGTACGCGCGTTTATTGGCTGCTCGGCTCACCTACGCCACATCAGCGAGAACTCTATATATAAACTGAAGTGATACCAGCTAGATATAGTCATCAACCAAGCAAAGACTGAAGCCAAAAATGGCGGACAAGCAGGGGCGTCGTGGCTTTGAGATTTTAGGGGAGGCCATAAGAGCACAACTTTTCCGACAAACATATACATATATACATGAGGTAAGCCCACTTATAGTATATATACTGTATATATATATATATATATATATATATATATATATATATATATATATATATATATATATATATATATATGAGCACGTGTGATTTTGTTCACGGAATGTCGGAAAGTGCTCAATACCATAAAGGTAGAGCGAATATAGTATAGTTTAAGTGGGCTTACCTCAAATTGTTGAGTGTCACAACTGTCAGTTTCACACGGTTGCGACACTCAACATTTTGAGGTAAGCCCACTTAAACTATATGCACTGCAATAATACTTGCTATAGGCACTGCAAGTTGCACTGTTTTCCAATGAATTATGGTTGTATTAGTCAAAATAATATTTAACTCAAAATATTCAATAAAGTATCTGCATCATTGTTTTTTTTTCCCGTCTTTTGTTTACCATCCAAAATTCCGATAAAACCACGACGGTTACATTTCCAACACATTCCAACATGGGGGGGAGGGCATGCCCCCTGTCCCCCGGTCACGAGGCCATGTAGGCCTGAAGCATATGTATAGTTTGTCTCCTACGCAGTCTCTTGCCCAGATCAGACTTGGTTAGTCGGCCATGTTTGCCTTCAATCGAGCAGCCGAAGATATCACTCCAGCAAAATATAGAGCTCACTAGTACACATTTACACACCCAATTTGAATCGGACCGATTTATGGTTTAGATGCATGTTAAAATATAAAACAGCTAGCGGAATAGTCTGTAGGCTCATTACCTTCATTACTCTCCACTGTCCTTCACTACTTACCATGCATCTAAACCATAAATCGGCCAGATTAATCGCAGAGGGTAATTGTGCGCAGCGGAGTATACTATGCACGGAAAAGGTGAATAGCGATAAATAACTAAGATATCAAGGTTATACAAGCTATAATTAATAAATATCTATATCTAAGTATGTGTATATAATTGCGATTGAAGTTCGTTAATTTTACCTAATATTCGTTTTTTTCTAGGGCGCTTATATATATGACGCCATCTAACGCCACCGTCGAAACGACTGACCTATATATAACGGACTGCGGGTGCCCAGCATGACGGTTTACGGTCTTACGGATCGCTTTTCCCAAACCGGGAGTTTTTCCCATAATAGCAACCGCTGACCTTTTTTCTCATACATGAATTTCCAACTTGATTGCACAGCTGAGCCCACAATCAAATAAACTGCATGTCAGCGGTCGATAACATGAGAGTAAGGATCCACATTCCCAGGAGGGAGGGGTGAACTCGGAATATCTTAGCAAACCAGCTTATCCTGTCCTACGGACCATCGTGACGTCACTCACGGCGTTTCCCGCAGTTTAAATGGGCAAATAAAAACAACTAATGTACTAATGGCAATTTAGTCCGTAGTCCGAAATAGGGAAAATACAAGTTTGAAAGTCCAAAATACGTCATTAAACAATTCGGAAAAAGAATAAAACTAAATGTTATGCATAGTTAAACAGTCTGAGAATCAAAAACTGTTACCAAATAAATAGCAACAATGACTTTTCAAAATGGCTGCCAATTACCCTTCAAACTAATTTAATTCGAAAAAAACTTTGGTGACCCCCAATTTTTTTTTCATTAAAACTTTTGTTGAAGTATGAGTAATCAATAGGCCGATTTAAAAAAAATTCTGTAGAACGAAATTTTTAAAAAATTAACAAACATGATTTTTCCGGAAAAAAAATTATTCGTTCTACAGAATTTTTTAAAAATCGGTCAATTGATCACTCATACTTCAAGAAAAGTTTTAATGACAAAAAAAATTGGGGGTCACAAAAGTATTTTTCGGATTAAATTAGTTTGAAGGGTAATTGGCAGCCATTTTGAAACATAATTGTTGCCATAGCAACAACTGTTGCTATTTATTTGGTAACAGTTTCCGATTGTCAGACTGTTTAACTATGCATAGCATTTAGTTTTATTCTTTTCCCGAATTGTTTAATCGCGTGTTTTGGACTCTCAAACTTGTATTTGACTATTTTCCATTTTTCAAGAAACTGTGTGGAGCCACCTGAAGTGAAGTTCATTTGCATTCGTAAATTTGGAGAAACGTAAAGATGAAAAGGGAGAATTAAAAGAAGGTATATGGCGGTTCATCTTCTCGTGACGTTACGATGGGGCTGAATATAGGACATGGAAATTGATGAGTTCACCCATCCCTCCGATCTCGTTCCCAGAGCCCACGTTCCCCACCCGGGAAACGAGAGACTCTAGGATAATCCGTTTCACATCGATATTTCATTGGCTGATGTGAACGGATTATCCCAGAGCCTCTCGTTTCCCGCCCGCTGGGTAAGGGGAACGTGGGCTCTGGCAACGAGATTGCCCTCCCTCCTGCGCATTCCTTAATTAAAGACCAGTTCCTACAGTTCACATTTCCGTGTGGGTAATATCCGGTTTATAGAGAGATCAGCGCTTCAACCCCTAAATCTCCGGTCGGAGTTTTCGCTGGACCTAAAACCCAGCTCAATATCAAATCAATTTTTCTGGAACAGGCAACGTAAAGGCCGCATTTAGTTGCTGTCCGTGAACCTCTTCTTGATCTTTCGGGTTGTAAACTCCAAACGTAGAACTACTAGTCCGTCTACAATAAATTATACAACAAATCAGGCATGCGACGAGTACCAGTACTCCTACAGTGACCCCGACAACCAGGTATATAAACTCAGCGTCGACGTTATCGTCGGAAGGCTTCGGCGTCGACGTTCTGCTCCGACAATTGCTATCGGGTTGATAACCAGACGGACACTTACAAACACAAATACCTTTCGCTTTGTCCCAATCATACGCCCCGCTATTACACGGGTTCGAAACACAAGGACAGCCTTCGGATAATAGCGAAGTATTCCGAGTGAAATACGAACGTCTTTCTCCCGGTGATTCATCGTCAAAGAAATCTAGAGGCTGGTGCGCTAAACGGACAGCCCCAATACACCCTTCAAATGGTTTCAGAGACGGGTTGCTAGTCTTGCCTCCAAAGGTTATTCCTGCGTTTTGAAATAGCGCGGAAAAACCTGGGCCGAGTAAAGTAAAGTTCAGTGTCGCGTTGTCACGTGGTGTACAAGGAAATGACGTTGCGTTGTTACTATTCGTCAAACGAATGCTTGTATTTTTTGGCTGAGAGGTGATATTAAGCACGAACCATTCACTAGTGTTCACCAGTTGTGAAGCTGAAAAGAACGAAAAGTTAAGTAGCCATTAGAATAACGTTAAAAGTGATACGTGTAATCGAATCGTTCTGGCCCTTCGAGTGTTCCTGGGATCTAGCGTACATCTACCGTAAACAACACTGAGCGACACTATATCATATAAAAAGCATAAGCATATCCGCAAAGATTTTACCAAAGATCTTGGCGATCGAAAGAAGGAAATTTGATGGACTATATTCCCATTGGAGCTCGGAATGAAAATTTAACTGTTTAACTTTCAACTTTTTGGCCCAATTGCAAAAGAAATATGGGCCAGCCAGGTAACCACTAATTTCATTCTCGCGTCACCAGGGCTAAATCCACTTATGACGATTGCAGTTTTACTCATAGCCAATAAAAACGCGCGAAAATTCAACCAATAGGAAAGCAGAAGTCTTTAGTGGTTACCTGGCCCATATTCTTTGATTGGGCCAGGGTACCAGGCTAGGTCTTCCCCAGCGGGTCCGTTCGGATCACGTATTTTCAACCTTAGTCCTCCATCCGAGCCTTAGTGGCTCAATGGTTAGAGCGTCTAAATGAACGTTGCAAGTTCGACCCCTGTCTGGGCTCGTCTGGGAAACATTTTCTAAAAATTTGATCTTGACGAACGTCCACTGAACGCCTGTTACATTAAAGGGGATTGGCATTAAAAATTAAGTTTGTCTAATTTGAAAGAACTCATAAAATTGTAATAGAAGATCCTTTACAACTTTTTCGTATCTTTCTGCGTTTTCAAGATATTTCAATTTGTTTGATATGTACATAAGATGGTCTCTGACGTCAGGAGTGGGGTAAAATATTTTCATTCAGAGCAAAATCACTTACATACGTAACATGAAATGTTCAGCGTCGCAAGCAGTTTTTATGTGCACAGTTTCAAATGATTTCGCTGAACAAACTTAGAGATATAACTGGTTTTGCTATACATGTGAAAATATTTTACCCCACACCTGACGTCAGAGACCATCTCATTTACATATCAAACAAATTGAAATATCTTGAAAACGAAGAGAGATACGAAAAAGTTGTAAAGGATGTTCTATTACAATTTTATGAGTTCTTTCAAATTAGACAAACTTAATTTTTAGTGCTATTGCTCTATAAGCCTAGTTCTCACTTATCGTAAGAATCGTAAGAATATACAAGCATCAAGAATTTCAGTTTCCGGCCCAATTATGATGCACTATCACAGGGAGTCCATCTTGACAGCGCGTGGGCACCTGTAGCGGACTCGAAAGACGTGCGGGGGACTGTGGCACACTCGATCGTTTTTCCCTTTTTCCGCTTTTTTCCCGCTTCCGGTAACCGTTTTTCGTTTTTTTAAATCCCCTGCCACAGTCCCCCGCGCGTCTTTAGAGTCCGCTACAGGGTACCCACGCGCTGCCAAGATGGGCTCCCTGTGGCACTATGGGGCAGAATCAAAGGTCAAGTGAGCACCAATTAAGTCAGTGCCATTGTTGTGGCTCATGAATATTCGTTGTTAACAATGGCACTGACTTAATTGGTGCTCACTTGCATTCTATCCCATAGTCCATCATAATTGGGCCGGAAACTGAAATTCTTGATGCTTGTATAGGGGACAGTTCTATCCCCGATTGTCAGCGGGTGAGCACTAGATAGTAGTCGCCAAAACCATGTTGAGCCCGCCAACACTACTAACTCAGCGGTGACGCAGTCGTCGTAATTGTGAAGGACTCTAGGGGAAATCGTAAGGGAAATCGATGTATCAACAAAAAACTTCTGCTTGAACATGAAGCAAATAGACTTCTTCCGAAATCCTTCGTCTGAAATCTGGCAGCATATGTTGTCGTTGTCGATATTTCGAACACCCAATTACAATGTCAGTAAAAAGCCGCTAACAAGAACCTACCACTACTGAGAACCTCAATTAAGAATTTATTAATATAAGAATATAAAAACCTATCCCAGGCTGATTTGGTAAAAAGTGAACGCTGTTATCCAAGTGCGCGTAGAAAAATACTATATGTTTACATATCATAGGTATTTTGAAATAAATCACGGTATACTTACGAGCTATTATTAATACTTGTGACTGTTTACGACGACCGTGTCACCGCTGGGTTAGTGGTGTTTGTGGGCTCGACTTGGTTTTGGTGACTACTATCTAGTGCTCACCTTGTCAGTGATTCTTACGACACTTGACACGACATTTCCTGTCCCCGATCGTCCCAGACGAGTGGTTTCAGGGTTCTTCAGTGTTCACACATGTCGTAACTAGTCTTAAGAATCCCCGAACGTCGGCGACCGTCTGGGATGTATATTCCAAATAGAAATTATTCCGTTTCTTAGGATGCTTCCGATCAGATCGGCAAGGTTCACAATTGTCCTAACAATCCCAGACGATCTGGGCCAGGAAAAAATCCCCGATGCTTTAGACAAGTGCGAACCGAGCTTAATACCAAGCTCGCAAAGCGTATGACTCATCGTATAAAGTAAAGTAATTGCATATCACTTTAATTACGGTACAGTACATCTTATATGCAAACGCTACCACTTAAGAGCACATATGATCAAACTAGTTCCTAGTCCTCTTTTCTCTCGAACTTATTTTGGTGACGTCACAGAATAGGGATCGAGCGAGAGGACTAGCGGAAAATGTTCATCTTTATCTATCATGAATCCTGCTGGAGCTCGGATTCTTTAATCTTTATGAACGAGGGCACTTAAACAAACTTCTTCTTGAGAGCAGACAACAAACGAGTAGGTTTCTTTATTTTACATTACGTTAAAAGGTCGTTACATACGAGGCTTTATAAAGTAGTGTTCGGCGTAGGAAGTGATTGTGTTGAAACACATTTATACAAATCGAAATATGCTATTTTAAAGTTTCGGCAGTAGACCAACCTTGCTATATGATGTTATAAAGAATTGTGCAGACCGACGTGAGTGTTGTCTGCCTTGGTTTTCCGCCAAACGGCCGTTTGGTGCCTGTATAATTTGGGGCCAGTTTTAGGGCCAGATTTGGGGCCAAGCAAAACATTTTATTCCAGGCCTCTCACAATTTCGGTCTGTCGCTCGACGTTAAAAAGAGAGACTTGGGAACCAGGCTGACATATGACTATAAATTTGCAACCTAAGTTCGCCATCTGAGCCCCAGTAGCTTAACACACCACTTACTGAATGCCGGAATATGCCATGATGTGACGCATGTACGCAATGTGTACCTATTTTTACTCACTGACAATTTTTTCTCTTAAAACTCCAATACAATATATTACTGACATGAATCCCAGAAAGTAATGGGTAATTATAGAAATAACTAAAAGCTCAAACCAAGAAAATATTTTGATTTTAAACTACAGTCAACTCTCGTTACAGTAGAAGTCAACAGAAATGATGACGAACGGAATCTTCAAAGTACTTCCGCTGACAAATAGCAAGATGTAAATATGTCACTCGATAAATTAAAAAGTCATTCACTTTCATGTGTCGAGAGAAAAATACGTCCAAGGTGTCCGTTGTAACGAGAGTAGAACAATTAAAATGTTTGTTGGGGACCACATGAAGTGTCCGCAATTCCGTAGTCCGCAAGTCCGTAATAGCGAGAGTTATTTCAATACATTGTTTCGGCCGGGGATTTACCAACTGTCCTTAATAGCGGGGTGTCCGTAATAGAGTCAACTCTCGCCTTGCGGACAGACCCTTAGAAAACTTATTTAATTCATGAGGAAAATACAAAGGAAATCAGCACCACGGTATCATGTCCACTGATAAAAAATCCTCCTGATTTATATAAAATTTAGCTTTGATTTTCTCACCTTAGACAACGTTTTTTCTCAAAATTTATACTCCACCAATGAACTTACCAAATGCGTCGTTTTTGAAACTAATTCTGTTGCTTCGTGGTTTTAAATCTGATAAAACCCTGCTGAACATATTTTAAAGGGTATTGGCAATAAAAATTAAGTTTGTCTCATTTGAAAGAACTCGTCAAATGGTATAAGAAGACCTTTTACAATTTTTCCGTATCTGTTTTGGTTTTGGAAATATTTCGACCAAAGACAGCGTGCTGTCCGCCATCTTGTTGTAACATCGGGTCTAATTAACTAGGAAATTGGTGACGTCACAAGCAGGGTAAACCTGATGAAACTACTCCGTGGGTGACCAAATTTCCACGGAAGACTTTATAAATGTTGTGGGTCAATTTAAAATGGAAATAGCGCAATAAAATCGAGTTTCTATCTCATAATGTCATAAGGTTGGCAAGATAAAAATTTCAAGATGGTGGACAGCACGCTGTCTTTGGTCGAAATATTTCCAAAACTAAAACAGATACGGAAAAATTGTAAAAGGTCTTCCTATGCCATTTGACGAGTTCTTTCAAAAGAGACAAACTTAATTTTTATTGCCAATACCCTTTAAATATTATTTTAAGCATTCCCATCCAAATACAATCACTTACATATCTGTTGTGATCCTTTGCCAATGTCATTTAAGTTGTATGCAATGTGAAGGAGTCCACTTTGAATATCAATGCCAAACATCTTTCCATTGTAATTCATTCCAGCAATACGTGTATTTGATTGCGATGTTTTAAACTGAAGCAACAAGGATGATAAGTTACCTGACAAAGATTCATTTGTAAAGTTTGCTGTAGACAATGGATCTTTAAATGCAACCACAATTGCAGCTTGAAAAAGTATTAAAAAACAATAGGTTAGAAAACATAAAGCTTCATCCAGAGATGGAAAGATGTTCAGTGTTCCACTGTTCCTCGTTTTTTCAACTACAGTGGAGCCTCGTTATAACGCGGTAGTTGGGGTCCTTAGTGGTGACCGCGTTATAGATGAAGTGCGTTATTGCGAGGTACGGCCAAATATCTCGTTCCCAGGACTCTTCCCACTCAGTTCTGGCGCAATATTGTGAGGCGGTTCTCACACTACATCGCCTTTGGTTAGGCTGAGTACTGGGAGCGAGATTGAATACTGCTAGAAGCACTTTCTGTTCGATTCTAACAATCCAAATCGCGACTGAAGAAGTTTGAAGTCCGCTCAAGACAGACTTCAACAAAATGGAATTGAAATAAGATTTTTGAGCATGGTTTTCATTTCTCGCAATGATCGCATTGCCGTGTTGTCGTTTTATCTTGTAATGATCGCGATTATTCAGGATGATCAGCGATCGTCAGCCGACAAGATCAAATTGTCTCCAATGTGCAAAATCGAAACTTCAGTTCCAGCGCCATATTACACATCAATTCTGTCTCTATTTTGTGGAATTTAGCGGTCAAGTATAAGTCGTTAAATGACAAATCAGGAAAAGTAAAATTTTGGGGTCCAAGGATCAACCGCGTTATACCGAGTCACGCGTTATAACGATGCGCGCTATAGCGAGGCTACACTGTATAAAGTGTTCTATAAAAACTATAAGCAAAGCCGGACCTGTATTTACATTTCTCAAACTCATTAATAATTCATGAATTATCGCAGCCAATCCACAAACGTATACCACATAGTCACATACAACCACATCACATGCATGAGTCTTGATACCCAATGAAAACCTGTAGGAAACATCCTAGTGAACTGGATCACATTTCTTAATCTGCATATTGAAATCAATGAACAAAACACCGCAAATTGCGATGCGAATACTCGTTAGAGAAGCAAGATCAAACACTCGTTTAGCGTGTTTAGTCAGGGGACACCAAACACTCGAAAACAATAAAAACCTCGGGGCTACGCCCTCGGTTTTAATTTGTTTTCTCGTGTTTCCCTGATGAAACACTCCTCCTCGTGTTTGATCTATTACATCTCAAACTCATTAATAATTCATGAATAAAACACAAAGGAAATCAGTACCGTGTCGGTGGTTTGGATATCGGAGGAAGAAATTACATAAATTAAGCAAACTTTCATCTCGATTTTCTCTTAAAATACTGATTTGTTTGAGATGCTATATCATACACTCGGAGGAGTGTTTCATCAGGAAATCCAAGCACCTCGAAGTTTGTTCAACAAACGTCTCGGTGTTTGGATATCCTGATGAAACACTCCTCCTCGTGTATGATCTATTACATAGTACGCTATAATAATTTATTCATGCCAACTGGTTTCACCATCTCCACTGTTCATACCCCCCCCCCCTTCTGTATATTTCTCAGGTCGTTCGAGATCTCATGCAGTTACATAAAACATTTTACACTAATTTTTTGAAATATTTCAGAACTTTGAAATATTTAGAAATTATCACAGCACTCACATTTGGTGAAAATTTTAATGATACAGTCGAGAAAGGGGTTTAAAGGGCATATGACTCGAAAATTAAGTTTGTCTTATTGAAAAGAACATTTAAAATGATAAAATAATATTTTTGCAGTTTTTGGTTTCCCGTTGCTTCGTTTTTGAGATATTCCAGCTTGTTTGATATGCAAATGACACAACTTTTTACGTCACATGTGCATAATGAGTTATCAGAAAAGGTTTCATATCTTTGCTATTATGAAAACATGGGCTTAACTCAAAGGAAGCATGTGCGTGTTTCTACCCACAACGCCAAACATGTAGAATTCCAAGTGATTTCGTTTCAATAGCAAAAATATGTAACCTTAGTAACCTATATTAGTAACTCATAATACTCATTACGCACATGTGACGTAGAAAGTTGTGTCATTTGCATATCAAACAAACTGGAATATATCAAAAACGAAGCAAGGAAACCAAAAACTGCAAAAGATGTTATTTTATCATTTTAAATGTTCTTTTCAATAAGACAAACTTAATTTTCGATTCATATGCCCTTTAAATCTAGTAATCAATGGTAATCATAAAAGCTATCTAATTGCCAAATTAGATTCTCAAAAGTCCATTTAACAAAGACCGTAATTTTCCCTTGTTTTATACGAAAGTTCATGAAAGATTCGTTTTAAGTTATTTATAATATGACGAGGCAAAAAACATATATATGGGTTTCCGGTTTCCCGACCCAACCTAGTTTTTGGCCAGTAAAATGCTGACCCTAATGTTTTTATTGAATTTTTGAGAGGCATAGACCTGACTTGTAGCATGATTTGCATTTAAGAAATAGAAAACATTTTTCGTGTTTCCATAGAGTTATAGAAACACGAGTGGAAGTTTGGGAGAACGAGAAATTGTAGTGGGAAAACTATTTTTTTATTTAAGTACAAAGTATATTTTATTTTATCATAACTTGACCCTGGGGTTGCCCAGGGAGGTGAGGATTTGAAGAACCAAATTCTCAAAAGTTCAAATTCCCAGAGTGCATTTTTGGTGCTTATCCAGCGGGACAAAGCTATAAGCATATCTAGCCATGGCAGCTAAATTGGCAGGAAATTTGAGCTTCAATTCCTGGCAGCAGTGGAGCCTCAGGCTCATAAATCACATAAGAACGTACCTTAATTTTCTCAATTTGCACGCTTCTGGTGGCACTTGGTAGAACTGAGTTCTACATTAGCACAGTATTACGGAACCCACCAAAGTATGGAATGGAGTTAAAAATTCGAATCGCCACCATGCCCACAAACATTCAACAAAGTCGACAATTGTTGAAAGTTTTAAAAATACATCCAATAAACAAATGACAACGATTAGCTGCAGAAGCGCTCTCAGCAGACTGTGATTTTGTAGTGAAAAATATACTGACAGATTTCTAAGATTTATGTAGTCAATAGTATGGCCTTAAAAATGAGCAATAAACATTTCCAACTCATTATAATCGTTGTTTACCTCATTTATATCCAAATTCATTGACATTTGTGGGTGTGACAGCGATTGGAAATTTTCACGTCATTCCACACATTGGTGGTTTCCATAATAACCTGGTACATTGTGCAGTTATATGGTGGCAGAAAATTATGAAATGCACTCTGGGGGGGGGGGGGGGGGAGGTGGGGTGATGTTGAAGCTTCAAATTGATCAGTACATTTATCGAGTGAGGAGTATTCCACAAAAAATTACCCCTTGGGAACCTGAGGGCAAAGCCCGAGGGATATTAATCATCCCAAGGGGTAATTTTTTGTTTCGAGGTCTATAATTTATATATTATACAAAAACATATATAAATCTTTCCACAAATTAAACTTAAATCATTTTTAAAAAGTTAGCTTAAAGGTGACGTACAGTCCGTTCTGCACATGACTGCAATGTGGTCCCCAAAACATGACATTCGTAGATAATTACATGAAGTACTCAGCTCAATGTAAACCGTTAGGAACAACATGGCAGAAAACCAAGCGATTCGGTGAGGATATCTCCTCGGATTTCTTCTATTTCTCCAGAAAATTTTTTGTTTTGGGTACAAGTAATGAATGGGAACCAAGAAAAGCTTTACAATCTTGAATAAGGTATTAGTATTATTTTTGTAAATTTAGATGTAAACATTAGTTTTGTACATGCACAGAACGGACTGTACATCACCTTTAACATTTGTCAGCTTTTCATTGTCTGTTTCCATTCTGTTAATAATATTAGATGCATTCTTTGTTGCTAATGTATTTTCTGAATTCCTATTTTCTTGTAACAATCTTCTTGTCAACATCTGAATCATTCATGTGTGGTACACAAACTCGAATAGCCCATTGTGGTGGGGTATCATTAACTGTCTGGTCACGTGGTACAAATCAAGCTTTCTGATTTTCTGATATATCCTAAGGGGTAATATTTCATCGAATTCCCTGAGCAAAAGGGCTATAAATTATATATTATATCGAAACAATTAATCTTTCCAAAAAAAGCTTAAATAATGTTAATAAAGTTAGCTTAGCTTAACTTTTGTCCGCTTTTCATTGTCTGTTTCCATTCTGTTGTTGTCTCAAGGCTTCTGGATGCATTGTTTGTTGCTTTCTTTGTATTCCCTGAATCCTTATTTTCTTGCAACCTAACAACCTTCTTGTCAACATCTGAATGTTCAGGCGAAACGTTTTCTTATCTTGCCAAACTCCACCATTGTTGACAGCTTTGTGAATAGTGTGTGACATTCACACCTGGTACACAAACTCGAATACCCTGCCACAGCATTTGAGGTTATACCCCGCTGTGGAGGGTAATTCTACGATAAATTAACTGGTCACGTGGTACAAATCAAGCTCTCTGACTGGACAATTTACAGTTGAGATAAAATATTTACAATATGTTCAAGACCAAGACACATAGTTGGTGGTACTGTAATTACCAACAGGCCACAGCTGGACTCATTAGGACATTATGTAAACAATGATAGAATCATTCCAATCACTTTAAACAAAAACATTCCCACTTCTCAAAAAGCTTGAAAAACCGCAAATTTGGAAAACGTTTCTCGTTAGATCACGATTCCATTCTCATATATGATGAAACGCCACTTTAAAATATTGAAGTAACGAAACTTCCATTTACCCCCAAACAATATTACACTAACAACATGCCTATATAAGGAGTACTTTTTTAACACATAGTACTCAAGAATTTCGCATGAAAATCAACTACAAAATAGCTCTTGGCATTCCTGGTGCAATATTCTACCCGACAAAACTTTAATAAATTCAATATATATCTATCTATATATTACTGCCAAAATGATAGCATAAAAGTGACTGACATTTAGGTATTAATTTATAAGAAAAATACAACCCTTAATAGATTTCTAGTTTAATAGCTTACTAATACACGAAGCTGCGCTATCCTTTGTTTATTAAATTAGATTTATCTATAAACGTAGCATACATGACTGCATGTACATATTGCACAAAGACTACATATTTTTGTTGGCATTCCAAAATAAACGATCTTTTCTCAAAGAAAATGGATTAAAAATGAATTACTCACCAAGTTGAATCAGGCAAGAACCACTCATTTTCTCGTCGAGTTTCCCAACGAAATTTAGCTTCGCAAAAGCATACGGAATGTATCAATATTAATATCTGTTTATAAAGACCATATGTCAGCTCCACATTTCTTTGCTGTAGCCAGTAATGTCCTTGGTTTCTTGGTTTCCTTGAGGAATTTCCAGAAATGTTTATACTATTATCAAAAAGCTAAAGCGTTGATGAACAGAAAATGAAGCGTCTAAACGACTCAAAATTAGCACCGATGCATATAAACAGAGAACATAGGGGGTCTCAAGCTCTCAATAGATTAAATATTTCTGATGCTGTCTTGCCGAACAACCATAAATAACGGAAGTGATATATAATGACGTACAGGAAGTCATTGGAGACAAGGCGGAAGTTGTTAAAAGTACATGATTAATCTCGTTCCCAGCGCCCACGTTCCCCACCCACGAAACCAGAGACTCAGCTGTAGCCAGGCAGCCAGGCAGCCAGCATATCCTCCTACCTAGAATTACCAATAATCAGTAAGTGTGAAATCCCTAGAATTACCAATAATCGTTAATTTAAAAAACTAATTCCTAACCCACCACCCAACCTAACCCTAACCCCCCCCCGGAAACCCTAAACCTAACCAAAACCCACAACACCCCTCTAGGATTTTTAGCTTTATGTGTTCAAGTTTAACATCCCGCATGTGGGACAGAGAATTACCTACAATTACCAATTATTGGTAATTCAAGGCCGTTTCACACTTACTGATTATTGGTAATTCTAGGTAGGAGGACATGTTCCAGCAGCGCTAGCTGGGATAATCCGTTTCAAATCACAGGATTCTTGTTTTGCCGTAGAGGTACACATGCGTAAATATCCGAGCGGAATCTGGATAGTATGTTCTCCTTGTGTGACTTTCCCCCAAACAAGTCAATGGGGTTGCTGGCGAAGCTCGAATTACAGAATCTACACACATACGGCGAAGATATCGATCGCGGCAACGTCTTCACTGGAGTCTTGTCGTCCGGCATCTTTGTTATTTTGGTTTTATTAATTCTACTTCCGGTCACTTCAGACCAACTCATGCTCACTATTTAGCCAATAACGTAACGATTTGAAACGGATTATTCCAGAGTCTCTCGTTTCCCGGGTAGGGAACGTGGGCTCTGGGAACGAGATTCGTACATGATGAACAACAGCAGAATGATGCAATTTCTAGGCAGCCACCAATCCCGTTCCCAGAGCCCACGTTCCCCACCCGGGAAACGAGAGACTCTGGGATAATCCGTTTCACATTGATATTTCATTGGCTGATGAACACAGTGAACTCTTTTTAACTCTTCTTCCGGATAACAAGAATCATGTGATGGCGTGAACGGATTATCCCCAATCTCGTCCCCAGAGTCAAATCCCTCCCGCGCGGCTGGGGCAATTTGGCTCTGGGGACGAGATTGGATATTCCCCAGAGCCTCTCGTTTCCCAGGTGGGGAACGTGGGCTCTGGGAACGAGATTGGGCAGCCACCCAAACCCGCGCAAGGTTGACGTCGATATTGATTTACTTGTTCCGTAATCAGAGTCCGTAATTAACCGCAAACTTATCTGTTGAAATAAAGTCGGTCAATAGTATCGAAACTAAAAGTAACGTGCTGCGTGGGCAGTGATGTTTTCCAATTTTAGAAGTGGGGGAACGCTCACTAAAGTCAAATGGGCGTGGCCACTGGTCGTAAAATTAAATGGGCGTGGCTCCTGTCGTGAAAGTTAATGGGTGTGTGAAAAGACTACTAAAAGCCTGGCTCAGGCTAGCTGGTTGGCTAACTTGGTGAAACAGACCCGTAGCGAGAGGTCAGGGGGGCCAGCACCGAAGGCACGAGAAACATCTACGGGGATCCAGGGGCATGCTCCCCCGGAAAATTGTGAAATCTAAAGTCCCTGATATGACATTTCCTGATTTTGGGGGGAGATTTTACAGAATTCTGATGATTATAAAACGTCATAAAATACACAAAAGACAACACATTTCAGCCTTTGAATAAATATATAAACATTTTAGAATCTTTGGGTTCTTCTATATTTCTACTTTGAAATTCTAAAGAACTGTAGACGAATTATCTTAAAATGCAATGCTGTTGTGCTTTTTGAACACGTGTAAATACACACAGCATCAGTCAGTAATCTATTGTTTGAGTGTTTATTCATCACCAAATTCATTCACGTCATTTATGGAAAGTTTATTATACTAGACTTCGAATAAGTGTTAAACGGAGGAAAACGGTGTTCCACAGAGCTACAGTTTACAGAGTATTTATATGAGGGAAGCAAGCAAGTAAGTAAGTATAATTAAGTATAAGTAAGTAAGTAAATAAGTAAGTAAATAAGTAAGTAAGCAAGCAAGCAAGCAAGCAAGCAAGCAAGCAAGCAAGCAAGCAAGCAAGCAAGCAAGCAAGCAAGCAAGCAAGCAAGCAAGCAAGCAAGCAAGCAAGCAAGCAAGCAAGCAAGCAAGCAAGCAAGCAAGCAAGCAAGCAAGCAAGCAAGCAAGCAAGCAAGCAAGCAAGCAAGCAAGCAAGCAAGCAAGCAAGTAAGCAAGCAAGCAAGCAAGCAAGCAAGCAAGCAAGCAAGCAAGCAAGCAAGCAAGCAAAGAAGTAAGCAAGCAAGCAAGCAAGCAAGCAAGCAAGCAAGCAAGCAAGCAAGCAAGCAAGCAAGCAAGCAAGCAAGCAAGCAAGCAAGCAAGCAAGCAAGCAAGCAAGCAAGCAAGCAAGCAAGCAAGCAAGCAAGCAAGCAAAGAAGCAAGCAAGCAAGCAAGCAAGCAAGCAAGCAAAGAAGGGTATTATTAAGGGTAACACATCACAATATTCAGATACTGAGTAGATTTTAACTGGGGAAACTATACGTGTTGATTTTACGGAGGGAGGGAAACCGGAGGACCAGGTGAAAACCCCTCGAGGCACAGGAGAGAACCAACAAATCTACTCACATGAAGCTAATGTGGTCATCCATCCGAGTACTAATATAACCCCTTTTGACCGGGCTTGACTTCAGCAGTGAGAGGCAGCGCGCTAACAGCTTGTGTCACACGTGCCCAGCGACGCAGCCAGGGGGAGCCGCGGCTCCCTCCCCCCTTCAGATATAAAACAACAGACATGTCAGGAAATAAACTGTAAACAGTGTATTCAATCTACTGAGTGTATGCATTTCGAGTACCTATGTGACGTTTAACGTTTGCGTGTTTCGAGTATTTTATATGACGTTTTTTAACCTTTAGTCTGTAAAATCTTCCTCCAAAAGCCAGGAAATGGCATTTCAGCGACTCTCGGTATCAAAATTTCCTGGGAGAGCATGCCCTCGGACCCCCCTAAAAATTTATTTCGATTTCGCCTCTCCCCTTTCAAAATTTCGCCTCCCCCCTTTCAAAAATGTCCCTGCACGTGCCTCCCTTCGGTCTGTTGGTCTGTACGGGAAAATATCAGATCTCGCCTGCGGTTCGGTTGGTACGGTAAAGATGTTTAAAGTGGTTCTCTGATGAAAATATTCTTGGCGATGTTTTTGCATAATTCTAAAGATGTTACGGTAGTTGGTAATCGTACAAAGTTTCATTTCAAAATTCGTTGAAGAAAAGGTGGTATTTTACGTGTGAAGTTTGTATTTTGGAGTGCCGCCATTAAAGTGGCAACCTCGTACCCAGGGTCTTATCTCCGCTGCTCCGGTGGCCGAGCTCGAGAAGAATGAGTCGAGGAAGCTTATGACGTCATAGACTCAATAACAACAATGACCCTTTTGTTGACAATAACAATTATGTTTTGTTTTTGTTGAGTCTATGACGCCATAAGTTCTCTTCAACTCATTCTTCTCAAACACGGCCAATTTAGTGGCGGCGCTCCAAAATACAAACTTCGCACGTAAAATACAACTTTGTTTTTCGGAGAATTTCAAAATGAAACTACGAACAATTACCAACTACCACAATATCTTTAGGATTATGCAGAAACATTACCGACAATATTTTCATAAGAGAACCACTTTAAAAGAACAAAACAGAACTCCACTATAAGTCTAAAAATAATTATGTATTGCAGTATACAAGATATTTTACATCAACAGGGCTGCAAATTACTGTCGGACATCGGACAATGTCCGACCAAATTTGGCAAATATCAGAACAAAACCAAATTGTCATCGGACATAGTGTCCGTGCAAATAAAATATATTGTCTGATCAAGAAATTCAGCCTTATGATATCGAAAGAGAAACTTCTCTTTTTGAGAGAAAAATTCCGATTTCCTTTCGTAATTCTATCGACTAGATTGAGCATGTTTGAATTTTAAATCTTCCGTAACTGAATCGGTCTTCTGAGAGAAATTGATTAATTACTCCGGTACCAAGGAGTTAATTAAAACAATGTATAAGTATAACACACGCGCGCGACGCTAAACAGACGAGTCAGACGACCGCCATGGAAACCGGCTTTACATCATAAACTCAGAACTGTATTCTGAAGAATTATATGTCCGACAAAATGTAGTGATAATGGTTTTATGTCGGAACAAATTTTAGGAATGTCTGACCAAAATTGGAAATGGATCAGACACATGTCCTGTCAAGAAAAAAAATATATTTGCAGCCCTGCATCAATAATACTTTTTTTTTTAACTTTCATAGCATCTTTCCTTGCTTGGCACTTCAATACACTGTGCTAGTCTATTGGGTTGAACCTAGCCATACTCGTTACTAGTCCCTTCTTAAAAATGACCGTAGGGAGCCACCTTAATATTGCTCCAGATAAAGATATAGAGAATGAGAACATAATGACTTTATCAAATTCCTATAAATTAAGGCCCTTAAGGTGGCTCCACACAGTTTCTAGAAAAATGGGAAAATACCAGTTTGAGAGTGCAAAACACGTGCATAAACAATTCGGAAAAAGAATAAAACTAAATGTTATGCATAGTTAAACAACCTGACAATTAAAAACTGTTACCAAATAAATATTAACAGTTGTTCCTATGGCAACAATGACGTTTCAAAATGACTGCTAATTAGCCTTCAAACTAATTTAATTCGAAAAAAACTTTGGTGACCCCCATCTTTTTCTATTAAAACTTTTCTTGAAGTATGAGTAATGAATAGGCCGATTTAAAAAAAATTCTGTAGATCCAAATTTTTTTAAAAATGAACAAACATCATTTCTCCGAGAAAAAAAGGGTCGACTGCTCTCAGCTCTAGTATATTAATACTCTATTACAACGAGTATAAAGCACTTTATAGCTAAACTGCATTATTTAGTGCACAATAAGAACAGGAACAACAGACTAGGAAGCGGGCATCTCATTTCTTCATGTATCACCATGGGACGTGAATTTTGACAAGTAGACGTACTGGCACAACCAATCACACTTACAAAAGCTAGAACTTCGAATTGAAAGAGATGCCTTCGAATGGCATTATCTGCTATTAGCACACCTTAAATACTCTACACAAGCTATACCCACGGGACGGGTATGACGTAACTGCATACATTCCGTAACGCTACAAAGTACATATATGTTTTGGACATTGGCAACAAAAATTACGTTTTTCTAATTTGAAAGAACTCGTAAAATTGTCAGAGAAGATCTTTTACAATTTTTTCGTATCTTTCTTCGTTTTCAAGATATTTCAATTTGTTGAATATGTAAATGAGATGGTCTCTGACGTCAGGTGCAGGGTACAGTATTTTCACACGTAGCAAAACCAGTTATATCTCTAAATTTGTTCAACGAAATTACTTGAAACTGTGCACATATAAACTCTTTGCGACACTGAACATTTCATAACTGATGTTGCTTTGCGTAAAGATACTGTACCCCCACTGATCTCGAAATAAAACTGGATTAAGCATCTATTGTTTACAAAATGAAGCCGGAAGTCACCCATTACTAAGGGACCAAGTGATGGTCTTTCTAGCGTATTCTGGCACCGATATAAACATTTTGTTGAATGAGATGCTGAATATAATCTTTGAAAGAAAATATAGTTCAATAGTCTTTTTTGGTACAGAAGACGTTTTAAGAAGACATAAAGACATTTTTCAGCATGTTTGGTCCCTTAGTAATTACGGATTTATTTTGTTTAGCTGGCTTCATTTTATGAACCAGTGGACAATAGGTTGCACTATCCAGTTTTATTTCGAGATCAGTGTGTACCCCTCCCCTGACGTCAGAGCTCCTTTACATATTAAACAAATTGAAATATCTTGCAAACGAAGAAAGACACGGAAAAGTTGTAAAAGATCTTCTATTACAATTTCACGAGTTCTTTCAAATTAAACAACCTTAATTTTTATTGCCATGAAGTAAAAAAACAAAAAAAACGGTAAACGATGTTACTTTGTCATTCTAAGTGTTTTCTCAAATAAGACAAACTTAAAACCGCGCACTATAAAGATCGGATTTAAGTCACTGATCTTGCTTTTCGAATTGTATTTCAATCTATCTATTTATTTATTATTTATAAGATTATTTATACAGGATTTTCACATTAGTATACATAAAAATGTAAGATTTAGAAAATACTAAAGTTAAAAGTTTGAACGGTCCTCTGTCAAAAAAAAATGTTGGAAATTTTTTTACATAATCCAAGGGAGCACGTACCTAAGTTGTTGACGACGTTTTGTGCGAGTCGCCGAGTTCGACAAAACCGCTGATATGAGCCCCCGACGAGCGAGCCGAATACTCTCCGAAGATACGCGAGGGCGGAGCGGGAAGGGAAAAGAGACGGGGAGTGTGCGCAACTAACGAGATATCTTTCGACAATGCTCGTAGCACGTTGTCACGCACATAGAGTGTTGCTATTCACAATAATTATATACGCGAATACCGAGACAACAACCCGATCTTCGTGATATTCACAGCAGGACGTACATTGTTTTCGTTGAATGATTTATCAATTTGGACTCTGATGAGAAAACCGTTGGCTTTCATGAATATAAAGTTATAAGTCATTTTAAATTTTTATTGTCAGAATCGCGCCATCGCGGGTTTGTTTGTCGACGCTCCAGGATATGATCTCAATACCGAAGAAGCCCACAACATATACAAAAGGAGTTAGATTCGGCAAGGTCAACCAATGAAATTCTTACAAGAACTTTAATAGGGTAGTTAGTAGTTACTGAACGAGTCGTAGAATATGATAATTTTAGTGTATTTGGCTCGATCTTTATACGATCTATATACTGCTACGAGCCACTGCTAGTCTGCTACGAGCATACGCGAAAAGCTATTTCTAAACGAACCATTTTATTGGCTGAAAGCCATCACGTGCTCGGTAGTTGCACTCCCCTTCTCTTTTCCCTTCCCGCTCCGCCCTCGCGTATCTTCGGAGAGTATTCGGCTCGCTCGTCGGGGGTCATATCAGCGGTTTGGTCGAACTCGGCGACTCGCACAAAACGTCGTCAACAACTTAGGTAAGTAAAGTTTAGTTTATTTCGAGGTAATTTACAAGACGTATCACATTCTAACGTGCTCCCTTGCATAATCTTACAGATGGCAATAGTAATTGTGTACAGTTTTATTTCGAACTTCTTGAAAAGTTTGACTTTATGTGTGAAGTTTGTATTTTGCAGTCCGCCATTGTTGTTGTTGACAAAAGGGTTATTGTTGTTGTCAACAAAAAGATCACTGTTGTTATATTGAAAAACGAGTCATTATTGTTGTCAACAAAAGGGTCGTTGTTTTTGTCAATGAAAGAATCATTATTGTTGTCAACAAAAGGGTCATTGTTGTTGTCACCTCATTCACCTTAAACTCGGCAACTTTAATGGCAGATCCCAAAAATACAAACTTCTCACGTAGAGCTTAACCTTTATTTCACGGAATTTCAAAATGAAACTTTGCATAACTATGTCTTTACGATTATGTAAGAACATTAACGACGATATTTTACAACATGCAGAATTAGCCCTCAAAGACCAAACGCCCCAATCACGGGAACTTACTTCAGACACCAGACTAAAAAAGATTCAAAATTTCAATCTGAGGGTCTGTAGTCGACTTTGGGGTTATCTAGGTGTCTTTGGGGTTAGTTACGTAACTTTGGGGTTAGTTACGTGACTTTGGGGTCAATTAGGTAACTTTGAGGTAAACTAGAAACATTTTAGTATCCCTACATCAATCTTATAATTCTGTACATTTTCTTAAATTAGTTTCTCGGGCGGAGGCACGTTCAAAACAGGACTCATCTCGACATGGGCACCGACTTTCTCCTCGCCGCTAGGACTATACGTACCAAACGTCGAACTCGTGTTACGCGTACACGCAAAGAGTATAGCGACAACTATCAGCAACAGAATCCCTCCGGCGACAGACAGTCCGATT
The DNA here is from genome assembly GCA_035771165.1 of Paragorgia papillata. NCBI lineage: Eukaryota > Metazoa > Cnidaria > Anthozoa > Scleralcyonacea > Coralliidae > Paragorgia > Paragorgia papillata. The sequence continues at coordinate 549,760 of JAWNZC010000009.1, forward strand.
ATCAACGGCAAGTTACTCTCTTCTTCCTCTTCCTCCTCCACTTTTGTGTCAGCATCTTCGCACAATCGCCCAGCCCAGCCAGACTTACAGACACACGTGAACGTCCCGTTCGATGCTAATTTGCACGTTCCGCCATTCTTACACGAACTCTCCACGCACTCGTCGCACAGCAGCCTCCGAAATTAGAAGCACAAATACAACTGACCCCTCCGTCTTTTATAGTACAGTTGCCATTCACGCAAGGGTTCGGCGAACACGAACCGTTTTGGCAGGAACGACCGCGGGACCCATCCGGGCATGCGCACGAGAAATCGTTCCACAGGTCCTCGCACTTGCCGACGCCACAGCTCGAACCAGCGCATACTGGGTTCCCATGGCAACCGGAGGTGATATTTAATAGGTGGCGTACGATAAAGCCCGATTTGGCACGGCTGAATCCAGGTCGGGCTTCAAGCGTAAAGTTTTGAGTAAAGGATAACAAGTGGTCGCCGATTCGTATTTCTCTTAAACAACCAATAAGAGGCTCTCCCGTCCTGTTCGAAAATAAGGCGACGTTTCCCGAAGAGGAAGTGACGTTTCCCAAAGATGAACTGACGTTTCCCGAAGATGAACTGACATTTCCCGAAGAACTGACGTTTCCCGAAGAACTGACGTTTCCCGAAGAACTGACGTTTCCCGAAGAAGAACCGACGTTGCCCGAAGAAGAACCGAGACGAACGCCAGCTACGGACACTAATTTAGCAAACGCCGGATTGAGAAGTGAGATATTTCTTACCAAGGAATAATTCGTTAAATACCTGGGTTGAGCTTCTGTGAACTCCATGGAAGAGATAAGGAAGGTAGTACGTAATGCTTTCGTTTCAATTCGTAGTTCACGCCATTTACCATCCGAAACAAACGCACCTACAATAAAATTAGAGAAGAGAACCGTTTTAAGATTCTAACTTTATACAAACGCAAAAAACGTCTGGCAGGTCCGTTCCTTGTCTGGAACTCAGAAACATTTTCTGAACGATTTAAGCTTAAACAAAAATTAAGTTTATCTCATTTGAAAGAACTCGTCAAATGGTATAAGAAGACCTTTTACAATTTTTCCGTATCTGTTTTTGTTTTGGAAATATTTCGACCAAAGACAGCGTGCTGTTCGCCATCTTGGAATTATTTTCGATATGCATGTGACATCATAACCAGGGTAAAGTGAAATTTTATCTTGCCAACCTTATGACATTATGAGCTAGAAACTCGATTTTGTTGCGCTATTTCCATTTTAAATTGACCCACAACATTTAAAAAGCCTTCCGTGAAAATTTGGTCACCCACGGAGTAGTTTCATCAGGTTTACCCTGGTTGTGACGTCACCAATTTCCTATTTAATTAATTAGACCCAATATTACAACAAGATGGCGGACAGCACGCTGTCTTTGGTCGAAATATTTCAAAAAAAAAGAAAGATACAGAAAAAGTACAAAAGGTCTTCTTATACCATTGACGAGTTCTTTCAAATGTGACAAATTTAATTTTTATTGCCAATACCCTTTAAAGTGCCTATGCAACGAAATTTCACCCCAGCTTTTTTATGATTGCATTTGAGAGAACACTTAAAGGGCATATGACTCGAAAATTAAGTTTGTCTTATTGAAAAGAACATTTAAAATGATAAAATAACATCTTTTGCAGTTTTTGGTTTCCTTGCTTCGTTTTTGAGATATTCCAGTTTGTTTGATATGCAAATGACACAACTTTCTACGTCACACGTGCATAATGAGTATTATGAGTTACCGAGAGAAGGTTACATATCTTTGCTATTGTGAAACGAAATCACTTGGAATTCTACATGTTTGGTGTTGTGGGTAGAAACACGCACATGCTTCCTTTGACTTAAGCCCATGTTTTCATAATAGCAAAGATATGTAACCTTTTCTGATAACTCATTATGCACATGTGACGTAGAAAGTTGTGTCATTTGCATATCAAACAAGCTGGAATATCTCAAAAACGAAGCAAGGAAACCAAAAACTGCAAAAGATGTTATTTTATCATTTTAAATGTTCTTTTCAATAAGACAAACATAATTTTCGAGTCATATGCCCTTTAAAGGTGACGTACAGTCTGTTCTGCGCACGACCGCAATGTAGTCCCCAAAACATGACATTCGTAGATAATTACATGAAGTACTCAGCAAAATGTAAACCGTTAGGAACAACATGACAGAAAACCAAGCGATTCGGAGAGGATATCTCCTCGGATTTCTTCTATTTCTCCTGAAAATGTTTTGTTTTGGGTAAAAGTAATGAATGGGAACCAAGAAAAGCTCACAATCTTGAATAAGGTATTAGTATTATTTTTGTAAATAAAGATGTAAACATTAGTTTCGTACATGCGCAGAACGGACTGTACAAAATGAGTTATCGAAGAAGAATATGTATCTTTGCTATTATCAAGCATATTCACTTAATTAAAAATCTATGTTTGATGTTGTGAGAAAAACACACCCATGCGCTTCCTTCGAATTCATTTGGTTTGAGAAAAGCAATAATATACATGAATTGAACCTTCTCAGATAACCATTATCACAGGCTAAAACGGTCAAAAAGTAAAAGGCTAACCCTTTACATTTTTTTTCGACTTTTGAAAAAAGTCTCAAAATTTTTGTCTGTCTGTGATTCTGTTTGTTTGTTTGTTTGTTTGTTTGTTTGTTTGTTTGTTCGTTCGTTCGTTCGTTCGTTCGTTCGTCACCAGTC
>JAWNZC010000009.1:557500-577500 GCA_035771165.1 Paragorgia papillata
CTCGGAACGGCGTCGTAAAGCCGAGCGTCTCGCGAAGCCGGATTCGCGATACCCCACCGACGAACACGTCTTTGGTGGTAAACGCAGGTAGAGAGATGTCCACAGCTGCGCCGTCGATTTGTACTGTACTGCGGTTAATACTAATGAAGTGTTCTGAGGCATCATTGATCAATAATAAGGCACTGTTCTTTTTTGGACTGATTACGTCACCTTTAGATCTCAGAAGCAACGAGCCGTTTCTCGTTTCGACGGACAAGTAAACTGAATCGCTGAAGTACAAGAGGACAACCACACTGGACGAAGACCTTGTTTTTACAGAGAAGGATAGACTTGTAAAACTCGAAAATAAAGAATATTCTGCAAAACTCTGGTTGCCCGTGGAATTGTATCCGTTGTTAAGCTGCCGAATGGCACCAAACGTTCCCCATTGGACAACTACAAAATAATAATTACGATGGTTTGAATTCTATTTACAGAATGTGAGCTGATTATACAACAACTTTGCGTCAGTTGGGCAAAGGGAGAGAAATGGATAAAATTATAATTGTTGTTGTTGTTGATGATGTTGCAGCTTGCTGCTGTTCCTGTTGGTGCTTTGGGTTGTTGTTGTTCGTTTTGGTTGTTGTTGGTGGTGCTGATGCTGTTGGTGGTGGTGGTAGTAATGTTGGTGGTGGTGCTAGTGGTGTGGATTGTGGGTGTTAGTGTTGTTGAATGTTGGTAGTGGCAGTGGTCTACTGTTGTTGTGGGTGGTGGTGGTGTCGCTGTTGTTGTTATTGGTGCTGATGTGGTGGTTGTGGCAGTTGTTGTTGTTGTTGTTGTTGGTGGTGGTGGTGGTTCTGTTGTTGGTGGTAGTGCTGTTGTTGTTGGTGGTGGTCGTGGTGCTGCTGTTGTTGTTGGTGCTGTTGTTGTTGTTGTTGGTGGTGGTGGTGGTGCTGTTGTTGTTGTTGGTGGTGGTGGTGCTGTTGTTGCTGGTGGTGGGGCTGTTGTTGTTGGTGGTGGTGGTAGTGCTGCTGTTGTTGGTCGTGGTGGTGGTGGTGGTGTTGTTGTTGGTGCTGCTGCTGTTGGTGGTGGTGGTAGTAATGTTAATGGTGGTGGTGCTAGTGTTGTGGATTGTTGGTGCTAGTGTTGTTCAATGTTGGTAGTGGCAGTGGTCTACTGTTGTTGTGGGTGGTGGTGGTGTCGCTGATGTTGTTATTGGTGCTGATGTTGTGGTTGTGGCAGTTGTTGTTGTTGGTAATAGTACTGTTGTTGGTTTTGGTGGTGGTGGTGGTGTTGTTGTTGGTGGTTCTGTTGTTGGTGGTAGTGCTGTTGTTGTTGGTGGTGGTGGTGCTGTTGTTGTTGGTGCTGTTGTTGTTGGTGGTGGTGCTGCTGTTGGTGGTGGTGGCGCTGTTGCTGCTGGTGGTGGGGCTGTTGTTGTTGTTGGTGGTGGTAGTGCTGCTGTTGGTGGTGGTGGTGTTGGTGGTGGTGTTGGTGGTGGTGCTGCTGTTGCTGGTGGTGGTGGGGCTGTTGTTGTTGTTGTTGTTGGTGGTGGTGGTAGTAGTGCTGCTATTGTTGTTGGTGGTGCTGTTGTTGTTGGTGCTGCTGGTGGTGGTGGTGGGGCTGTTGTTGTTGGTGGTGGTAGTGCTGCTGTTGTTGTTGGTGGTGCTGCTTCTGCTGTTATTGGTGGTGATGGTGCCGCTGTTGCTGGTGCTGTTGTTGTTGTTGTTGGTGGTGGTGCTGTTGTTGTTGGTGGTGGTTGTGTTGCTGCTGCTGCTGCTGTTGGTGGTGCTGCCGTTGTTGTTGTTGTTGGTGGTAGTGGTGCTGTTGGTGTTGGTGGTGGTGGTGGTGGTGCTGTTGTTGTTGTTGGTCGTGGTAGTAGTAGTAGTGTTGTTGATTGTATTGGTGCTGGTGATGTGGGTTGTTGCTGCTGGCGGTGGTGGTGCTGCTACTGTTGTTGTTAGTGCTGATGCTGTAGTTGTTGTTGCTGCTGTTGCCGTTGGTTCTGTTGCTGTTACCCTTGTTGTCGTTGCTGCTGTTGTCATCGTCATTGCTGTTGCCTGTTGTTTCTGTTGCTATTTCTCGTGTTGTTGTTGTTGTTGTCGTCGTTGTTGTTGTTGTTGTTGTTGTTGTTGTTGTTGTTGTTGTTGTTGTTGTTGTTGTTGTTGTCGTTGTTGTTGTTGTTGTTGTTGTTGTTGTTGTTGTTTTTGCTGCTGCTGCTGCTGAAGCTGCTTGTGTTGTTGTCGTCGTCATTATTGGTCGTTACGAGCATATATCTTACTATTATTGAGAATATTTATACACGTTAATACAGTCTACTTAAAAACATGACTTACTTTCACTACAGTTGACCGACGTCCAGTTTCTGTAACACTCACACGTGTACTTGGTCCACAGATCTTTGCACACGCCATTGAGACATGGGTCGGGTGAACAAACATTATGGCGTTCGAAGCCTGGAACGAGGTTCTCGGCGCTGACCCCAGAGATCCCTGGGTAATACTGGGCGTCGTTGACCGAAAAATCCCGAATACTTCCGACAAAGCTGGATCGGTTCGAGACGCTGGAGCTCGTGCCAACGACAAGTTGAGTGTCTGAAGATAGCCCCACGGCTCGACGTTTTCGTTTCCCGGTTGGAAATTGACCTGAGCACTGCTGAGTACAGGTCGTATTGTCCACCTGAGCAGAGATGTGGCTTTCGCTTACGAGAATCGACACGCTGTGCCAACGAGAATCGGTAAAGCTTCCCCTTGAGCCAAGCTTGAAAACAACGGAGGTACCCCATATGATTTCAAGGTAGCCCGAACTTAAAGCCATCAACCACTTCGTCGATTGTGATACAAGAACACCATTGGCAAAAATCGTCTGAAAACTCAACGAAACGTTGAAAGAAAACTCGCTAACGTTTATTGTCATCGATGTGGTTCCGTCGAAGCCTAATGTCGTCTTGTCGGTACACGTTTTTCCAGCAAACCCTTCGGCGCACGAACAGGTGAAGTTGATATCATCTGTGGCCATACATATTCCGTTATTCTCACAAGGTGTGAAGGCCGTACAGGGATCCACTCGCCTCTCACAGCGCATGCCCGTGTAGTTCGAGTCACAGATGCAGTGAAAGTTTGCCACGCGGTCCATACAAGTACCGTTGTTCTGACACGGCGCCGATGCACATTCGTCGATATTTTCCGAGCAGTTCCGACCTTTAACGACAATTGATAAGAAAAATAAGAAAATACAGCAATACAATTTAATACAGTGATAAAGGGCTCCGCTCGAATCGTCAGTAATTCGTTGTTAAAACTATTCTCTGCAGTTTACCACCTCTTCAAAATATAGTAATGTTAGATATACTGCCGAAACAGAGTTTGTTTGTTTGTTTGTTTGTCTGTCTGTCTGTCTGTCTGTCTGTCTGTCTGTCTGTCTGTCTGTCTGTCTGTCTGTCTGTCTGTCTGTCTGTCTGTCTGTCTGTCTGTCTGTCTGTCTGTCTGTCTGTCTGTCTGTCTGTCTGTCTATCTGTCTATCTGTTTGTCTGTCTGTCTATTGCCGGGATATCTCACAAAGCACTCCCATGTTTTCGTGAATGTTTGTGGAAAGATTGATCATAGACCAAGGACCAACCATTACATTTTGGTTGAATTTTGTTGAGATTTAGTTGAGAATTTAATAAAAACCTGACCACAAGATTCTCCGTGTAGAAGAAATGCTTGATTGTGATCATTATCTTTATTTTATGCAAACATTTTTGCATAATTATGTAGACTTGCTCCAAGTCTGCCTCTTGGTTGTTTCGAGACGCGATTTTACGAGACGAGCTTGTTTCTGAATAAAAATAAAACATCTAAAAAAATAAAACATCTCGAAACAAACCCATCTCGAAACAATCAAGAGGTAGACTTGGTGCAAGTCTAATAATTATGGTACCCATGCAATCATACATTTTCTCCATACAAGTGTAGGTCTCGTGTGAGCTAGCCTGGTTAGCGGGATGGCTCGTTATCTTTTTAAACATAAGGGAAACCGATCAGTGTAAATTGGTCTATTTTAAAACGCGCCGCCCTTTACACAAGTGGAGCAAGCCGCTGTAATATGTGCCTAGAAGAAAAGCTGCTTATTCTGAAAGCTAACAAGGCGAACTTGCTCAACAAACGATCGGAGCTAATTTCAAAGTGCCGGCATGAAAATAAATGTTATGCTAGGAACGTTCGCCGCTCTAGGAACAGAGATGCACATCCGGGAACAATCTCTCGAACTCATCCCACGCAATTTCGCGCGTGCGGTGATGTCACGTGTGCCGCGATCTCACGCGTGTCACGCAATATAAAAAGAAACTAAATTGAACTTTTTCAGTTGCCTGATGATCGCTTAACGCGTGAAACTCGGAGTAGCAACGTTCATTTTATTAAATAATATATATATATATATATATAAACAATGCAACGCTCACTATACCACCTCATGCTCTCTATAGTTGTCACCGGCAATCAATTGCCTGAGTATGTTCCAAGCTATACTGATGAGCTGTATATATATATATATATATATATATATATATATATATATATTAATACCATGATGGCCTCGGATTCTTTTGTTCTCCGAGGGAATGTAAACTCATGCAAGAGGGAAATTTATCCTTTGTCTTCTAATTTTCCCGCGCATGTTGATGAGGGAAAATTAGAAGACAAAGAAATCTTTGTCTTCTTCTAATTTTCCCGTGCATGTTTATGAGGGAAAATTAGAAGACAAAGAAATCTTTTGTCTCCTAAATTTCCCGCTTGCATATATTTTCCCTCATCAACATGCATGGGAAAATTAGATGCAACTTCTCTGATCAACCGTGTAAATTTCCTGTCGGTAAGATTCTCAAAGTTTTCCTCGGCGATCATAATATTACAAACTAATGACTTTTCGGGAAATTAGCAATTAAATTTCCCCTTTGCCTCGGGAAGATTTGTAAAAGTCCTCAGGCCTGCGTCCCCCGGACTTTCTCAAACCTTCCCTCGGCGGTGGGGAAATTTAATCGCTAATTTCCCTCAAGTTATGTTATTACTTATAAATATATATATATTAATCTATTATTTATTAAAATTATTGTAACTTACCTCGGAAACCAAGTTTACATGTGCAATTGTAATCGTCGATTAAGTTATTGCAAGTCTTCGTCCCGGTAGAATTACACGGATTGTACAGCTTGCATTCATCAATATCAATCTCGCAATTCAAGCCGCTGAAACCAGGTTTGCAAATACAAATGTGGCCATCACTGGAATAGAATAACATAATGCATGTGTTAATAATTTTCTCCACCTCAAAGATCTTCTGAGGTTGAAGGGAAGGAAAATAAAGATTTCAAGTTTACAGAGAAGTACGGAGGTAGAAACAAAAGTAAAAAAAAAAATTGTCGAAAAAAACCCAAAGAAACGGGGAAAAAAAAGGTCAGTAAAAAGTCAGAAAAAGTCCGAGAAAAAGTCGGCAATAAACTAAAGTCGAGAGAGAAGTCGAGAAAAAATTCAGAAAGAAAGTCGAGAAAAAATCGAGAAGAATTTCGAAAAAAGTCAAGGAAAAAGCCGAGAAAAAATTCAGAGAAATGTCGAGAAAAAAAGTCAACATCGAGAAAAAGGTCGGAAAAAAACCCCGAAAACATATCGAGAAAGGATAAGAAAAAAATCAACAAAAAATCAGAAAAAAAGTCGGGAAAAAATCAGGAAAAAGAAAAAAAAAGAACACGAAAAAATATGCGAGAAAAATCGTGAGAAGAACGGTCGAGCGCGAAATTGTCACAGGCCTCCGTAGAAAAGGCCCTTAACACTTTAAGTCCTGGACCTCTCCCTGTGCTGAATAAAATCGTCTGCGTTAGTTAAAGACTCGTCGTCAGACTTCAAAGTGTTAAAAGAAAGAAAGAAAAGCTACCTTTCATTTCGTGGATAAGTTGCATTGAGTCCAAAGTGCGTCGTTATAGCAGTATCGTTGGATTTCTGGACACAGGTAGCCCCATTTCTGCACGGTGTCTTTTCGCATTCGTCCACGTCTGTTTCACAATTGCCTCCAAAAAAGCCATTAAAACACTGGCAGGTATAATTAAGACGATGGTTACGACATACGCCGTAGCCACACAGAACCGAGGCATTATTCCTCGCCCGACTACACCAATCGATTTCAGTTTGGCAAGACGTTCCCTCGTAGCCCGCCGAGCAGTTGCAAAAGAAAGCGTTAACACGATCTTCGCAAGTACTGTTGTGCTCGCATCTATGACCAGAAGCACATTCGTCGATATCCGTCGAGCAATTGAAGTCCGTGTATCCCGGTTGACATGCGCACGTGTAATTCCCCTGGGTATTGTTACACGTGGCGTTGTTCTTACAGTAACCAAGGTTACACTCGTTAATATCGTCATCACAGAACGTTCCCTTCCAACCTGGATCGCATACGCATATGGAATCCTTTTGCCTGTCCACACACCTGCCATGTTTGCACTTTTCCTTTCCCCCCCTTAGCAAACAGTAGTCGATATCAACTGAACAATTGACGCCTGCAACACAGAGTAATTGCGTTAGTCCTAGCAATATCATGGGAAATATACAGAAAAAATATGATTACAAGTACAACCCGTGTACAGGGACAATCTTTTCCGCTCAAGTCAGCCAAAAAACTTCTTAAGTTTTTAAAGCGCTTATGAAATATAAATTTAAGTTAGAAATAGACTCTCTTATTTGCAAGTAGTCTTGTGATCATAAATATTGGCGTTTATAACTCTTCCAGATCTAACTTCCTTCTATATGGAAATTTATTATACGGCATGGATTACTTCCGGTAAAAACAAGCGCTGTGATTGGTTGCTGACGTGGCGAGATTTCTCCGTAATGCCCGCGGCCATTATGAAAATTGTTAATGCCCTACGATAGGAAACAAACAAAATTGGAAACAAAAAATCCTAATAAGAAACTTTTATTGCCGAAAAACGGCGAAAATAGATGAAATAGATGACGATGAACATTATAAAAGAAATTCTAGTATCCAGACGAGAAAGAAACAGAAGAAAACAACGCTAGTTCGGTGTTTTGACGAAGTTAAAGGAAGCGAAGACCAAGAAATACAAGATTGATTTTGAAATAAAAAGTGCCATATAATAAACTACTTAATAACCTCGACCGTTCGGTCTTTACGGTAAAATATTAAACCTCGGTCGTGAGCGTATTAACCTCACTATGGCTCGGTCAATACAGCAAGACCTCTGTTCACGGTCGGTGTTCGGCAACATTCCAATTTTCCTCGCTCTATCGCTGTGCCTGTAGCTTTCGTTTTGTAAACACAGGCAAAAGTTCGTAAATTTTCTAATGTACTAATTTCCACTATGAGTTTACACTCCTTCAATAGGTTAAATTAGTGCAAAGTAAACAAAAAAGCATTTTAAGACCGAAAAACCTTGCAGATTTGTTGAAAAAAAAGTCAGTCATCTGAGGTTCACTGTTGCTAAGTAACAAAACGACAAAGCATATGCAGGTACTGCTGACCAAGAAACCAATCAAGTGTATTACAAGCAAAATGATTCTTACTGGTAAATCCATGTCTACAAAGGCACTCGTAGGTGCCTGGTGAGTTTTCACAACCCCCGTTGTTCAAGCACGGATTCTTTGGCAGACATTCGTTAATATCGTCGTTACAGTGTTCTCCTTTATATCCAGGAGGACAGTCGCATTTGTAACTGCCGTGAGTATTCCTACATGTCGATCCTACCGTCCTATTGCATTGATCTACAATAAAAAGACACCAACACTTAAAATTATCCCTAGTAAACAAGGTCTCTTAAAGTTCAAAAAATTAACCGCCCAAAAAAGTCCCCCCCCCCCCCCTCCCTCAAAATTTTTTTAAAACGACCGAGTAGCGAATTGAGTTAGCTGTCCAACAATAATTACTCCAACACCATAAGATAAAGAGTTCACAGACGTTTGGTGGACGTTCGTCAAGCTCAATTACTCAGAAAAGATTTCTGAACTCCAGACAGGGTTCGAACCTGCAACCTTCTAATGACCGGTTAGACACTCTAACCATTGAGCTACTGAGGCTCAGATGGAGAGCTAAGGTTGCAAATTCATAGTCATATGTGCTCCTAAGTGGTAACGTTTGCATATGAGATGTAGTTAAAGTGATATGATAAGTTGTACGTATACATGTAGTGCATGTGGTACGTTTTGCGAGCTTGGTGTAATGTAACAGACGTTTGGTGGACGTTATTACAGGGTTCGAACCTGCAACCTTCTAATGACCATATGACTATGAATTTGAAACCTTAGCTCTCCATCTGAGCCTCAGCGGCTCACTAATTTAAGATATGATATGAGATGATGTAGAACTTTCACTTTACCAGTCACGAGAACAAAACGATTTTCAAACTAATTTATTATTACCTTTAATAATATATGACTCGAAAATTAAGTTTGTCTTATTGAAAAGAACATTTAAAATGATAAAATAACATCTTTTGCAGTTTTTGGTTTCCTTGCTTCGTTTTTGAGATATTCCAGCTTGTTTGATATGCAAATGACACAACTTTTTACGTCACATGTGCATAACGAGTATTCAGAAAAGGTTACATATCTTTGCTATTATGAAAACATGGGCTTAACTCAAAGGAAGCCGGTGCGTGTTTCTACCCACAACGCCAAACATGTAGAATTCCAAGTGATTTCGTTTCACAATAGCAAAGATATGTAACCTTCTCTCGGTAACTCATAATACTCATTATGCACGTGTGACGTAAAAAGTTGTGCCATTTACATATAAAACAAACTGGAATATCTCAAAAACGAAGCGAGGAAACCAAAAACTGCAAAAGATGTTATTTTATCATTTTAAATGTTCTTTTCAATAAGACAAACTTAATTTTCGAGTCACATGCCCTTTAAGAGCTCAGAATTATACCAGAAGGACTAGTGTGGTTATAAAAAATTAGTGTTTTTGAAATTGTGTATCTGTAAGTTTTAAACCTTTTTTCAGAGAATGTAATTATTTACGCAATTCAGCTAATATGCTGCAATGTAACTTGGTTGTAATAAACTACTATCTGAGCTATCTACTACGGTTCCGGTTTGAGCGTGGGCACACGTAATTTGACGACACACGTTTCACACGGGAAACTAACATATTGCTAAGCGGAAACTGTAACGTTACTAAGGCCAAACGGTATTGTTTCAAATTTGAAACGAGCGCCAAATTTTCAAAGCAAATGTGGGAATGTTTATAACTCATCTTAATACACAATTAAATCTTCGTCAAGTGAAGCTAAGAACTCCACAGTGCTTTTCCGATCGGCTATTACGTAGCCTGCGTGCAGACTCCACCTGAATTTAATAATTAAATATGATATAGAGTCTGCGCATCGGCGGCAGAAAGCTTGTTCTGTCACGTGGGTTTCCCCACAAAAGCGGGGAAAGCGTGTGATTGGTCAATCGCTAAATATTCATGATTAGTTATAATTTATGTTAAAAGCAATTTAATACCAAGGAATAAACATGGCGTTTTATATCGATCCTGAGAAGCTCAAAGGTGAAACTTTCGTACGTGCTCTTGACGTTGTCTGTGGCTTTTTTCAAGTAGGAAATCTTTATGAAGAGAGAAGCGTATCCTCAAGGAATTCTTTCTGGGGAAGTCGATCTTTTTTAGTGCTGGCACAGGCTATGGGAAGTCCTTGATTTTCCAAGCCGTTCCACTTCTAGCCGATCTGTTCTGAATAATTATGAATTCTGAATAATACTGAATAATTCACAATTCTGAATAATTATGAATTTCTCGCGTCTAAATTATTTTAATTATTCCAAAAGTCCCACGTGGCAGAACAAGCTTTCTGCCGCCGATGCGCAGACTCTATATGATATTTAATTATTAAATTCAGGTGGAGTCTGCACGCAGGCTACTATTACGCTGACAAACTCCACAACGCGACGTTTGTGCGAAGAAACAATACCGTTTGGCCTTAGTAACGTTGCAGTTTCCGCTTAGCAACATGTTAGTTTCTCGCGTGAAACGTGTGTCGTCAAATTACGCGTGTCCACGCTCAAACCGGAACCGTAGTATCTATCTCTATCTATCTCAATGGTTGAAGGTTGCAGGTTCGAACCCTGTCTGTGGTCTCAGAAATCTTTTCTGGGTATTTGAGCTTGACGAACGTCCACCAAACGTCTGTTACATTATAACTTGACCCAGCCTGGTTCCCAGGCCTCTCTTTTTAACGTCGAGCGGCAGACCGAATTGTGAGAGGCCTGGAATAAAATGTTTTGCCTGGCCCCAAATCTGACCCCAAAACTGGCCCCAAATTATACAGGCACCAAATTATCAGACTAGTTCCTAGTCCTCTTTTCTCTCGAACGTATTTTGGTGACGTCACAGAATAGGCATCGAGCGAGAGGACTAGCGGAAAATGTTCATCTTTATCTATCATCACATGAATCCTGCTGGAGCTCGGATTCTTTAATCTTTATGAACGAGGGCACTTAAACAAACTTCTTCTTGAGAGCAGACAGCAAATGAGTAGGTTTCTTTGTTTTACATTACGTTAAAAGGTTGTTACATACGAGGCTTTATAAAGTAGTGTTCGGCGTGGGAAGTGATTGTGTTGAAACACATTTATACAAATCGAAATATGCTATTTTAACGTTTCGGCAGTAGACCAACCTTGCTATATGATGTTATAAAGAATTGTGCAGACCGACGTGAGTGTTATCTGCCTGTACCGTTTGGTACCTGTATAAGTTGGGGCCAGTTTTGGGGCCAGATTTGGGGCCAAGCAAAACATTTTATGCCAGGCCTCTCACAATTTGGTCTGCCGCTCGACGTTAAAAAGAGAGGCCTGGAAACCAGGCTGCCAAATTATACAGGCACCAAACGGCCGTTTGGCGGAAAACCAAAGCAGATAACACTCACGTCGGTCTGCACAATTCTTTATAACATCATATAGCAAGGTTGGTCTACTGCCGAAACGTTAAAAAGCATATTTCGATTTGTATAAATGTGTTTCAACACAATCACTTCCTACGCCGAACACTACTTTATAAAGCCTCGTATGTAACAACCTTTTAACGTAATGTAAAACAAAGAAACCTACTCGTTTGCTGTCTGCTAGTCAAGAAGAAGTTTGTTTAAGTGCCCTCGTTCATAAAGATTAAAGAATCCGAGCTCCAGCAGGATTCATGATAGATAAAGATGAACATTTTCCGCTAGTCCTCTTGCTCGATCCTTATTCTGTGACGTCACCAAAATACGTTCGAGAGAAAAGAGGACTAGGAACTAGTCTGAACTTGACCTGTAGCTCAGTCGGTAGAGCGTCGGACTAGTAAACCGAAGGTCGCGGGTTCGAATCCCAGCCGGGCCAAGCAGAGTTTTCTCTACTTGTCCAGTATGGTTCGTCACTCGGAGTAACACCTAATATCATTATTCTTCACCTGAATAGCTATTCTAAAGGCCTGGCCAAACGCTCTCAACATTTCATTCAACATTGTTGAATTCAACATGTTGAAAGCGTTTGGCCACCCCTGTTGAATGATGTTGAACGTTGTTGAATGGTGTTGAACGAAATTTGAGCATGTTCAAATTTTCGTTCAACACGCGTTCAACATTTCTATTGTTCTCAAAATGTTGAAAGGTGTTGAACGCATTTGGCCACATTTCATTCAACTTTGTTGAACAGAGACATGCGCCATGCGGGATATTGTCGATTCCAGCTTTCGTGGTAGCCCGCGTTCAATTAATTGTCATTCATGAATGTTGAACGATGTTGAATTCATTTGGCCACTCGTGCTTTCAACATTATTCAACATCGTTCAACAATGTTGGATGATGTTGAATGCGATGTTGAAAGCGTTTGGCCAGGCCTTAAGTAATATTTATTATTATTATTATATGGCTGGGTTTGATTTCCGGTCCGTGTGCAAAACGACGCACGCTGATTGGTTCCCGAGAGGTCGGGATTTTACGATATTGACCGACCGGTCAATACGCTTTTTTCTCGGCCCTGTAAGTTTTGGCGAGAAAATGTTTGAGTTGATTTGAATATAAATAAAAGAAAACTAAGGTATCTTTATTCAAATATTCTGAACAATAAAATGTATTGGAACATTACTGCCGGGTTTCTTTAAAGCTGTTTATCTAAAAACACGATGGTGTAAACATCTTGATCTTGGTGTAAACAAGAAGGCCAAGAAGCGACACGAAAAAGTTAACAGGTAAGGTAAACAGCATACTTCGAAGACGAAAACAACGCTGGAAGCTTAAAAATAAAGTGAACCAATAGCCATGTAATAAATTCCTTATTCACCTCGTTTGCTCGGTCTGTACAGGAAAGTATTTGTCCTCAGTTTTATCGCACAAACCTCGCTCCTTCGTCGCTCGGTCTGTACGAAAACCTCAGGCAAATACTTTCCCGTACAGACCTCGCACTCGGTTAATAAGTCCTTATTAGTATATATTACCAATACTGAGTTTGCATTCGTCCACGTCTTCAGTGCAGTTACGACCTGTCCATCCAACAGAACAAGAACATGTGTAGTTGGTTGACGTCACGTTATACGTCACGTTAGAACATTCTCCATGCACACAGGGATTTGGATGACAGATGCTTCTACTCTCGTTGCAATATTTTCCAGTATAATCTTCAGGACACTAACAACATATAAGATAATTAGGACAACTTTGTCAAGGTCGAGTACGGGGGGAAATTTGAACAGTATTTTTAATTAAGAAAGAATACATCTTAACACGAACACGTAACACAAACCCGTAACATACTGTATATACGTGCAACACGTAACATGTAATACGTACACGTAACATGTACACGTAACACATATACCCGCAACACGTACGCGTACCTAACACGTAACACGTAACACAAACACGCAAAACACTACATAAACACGCAACATGTAACACGTAACACAAACACGCAAAACACTACATAAACACGCAACATGTAACACGTACACGTAACACAAAACGTAACATACTGTATATACACGCAACACGTAACATGTAATACTTACTACTTATTGACCGAGCGTGAGGTCTGTACTAGTGAAATATCGGACCAACGTTTTTAGTACGGACCGAGCGAGCGCGGCGAAGCGAGGTCCGTGCAGGAAACGGAGGTCCGATACTTCACTAGTATAGACCGAACAAGCGAGGTCAATAAGTAGTTTATTATATGACTACAAGTGTTGTAAACGTTCTGTGTAAAACTTGACAAAGTGTTAGGCTCGTATTCGCCACCACGTCCCTTTCTCGCGAACTAAACCAAAATGGCATATGTTTTCCCATTTTTAAAGTACTCTGCGTTTAGCTAGAATCCTGAACTTTCTACCCCAAATAGCATTTTTCAATTGCTTTTGTTTGACATATCGCTCAAGGTTGTACGTTACGTATAGTTGAATGATAAACATTTGAAATTCTATAATATTTGTGAGGAGTAAATGTTATATTATTACGAGCATTGCTACGAACATTTTGAACATTTTAAAAAGTTTCACATAACATGGAAACTTAAACTATACATCAAATGAAAGCTTAACACAATTTCTAACAACATACCTGCACGATATATTTCAACAATGAGTAGTTCTGAAATTATTATCCTTCTTGTTGCATGTATACTGAAATGATTTTCATTTTGTTTATAAAATTCCCTCAGCGGTCTGGAACGGCAGATTCCAGACCGCTCAGGAACCAATCAAATTGTTGGATTTCACGTTCCAGACCGCTCGCCGAAATAGTCATATAATAAACTGTATTACTTTTCATACTAAATGCGTGCGTTCACTTATTCAAAATCTACTGTATAAGCATGAAACTACTTTGACTCCCATCTCTACAGTAAAACCTTTTGGCCACTCTTCCCGATAAAACAGGGCCTCCCCTCTCAGTCACCAAACGCCTTCCCTATAAATTGTTACGGATATGCCTATCCTAAGACAGTTAATTAACTAGACGTTATTTGATCACTGCAACAAGTACTTTCAACCAATTAGTACCTGATACTTGTGACTTGGCATGAGTCAGCTATGATGTCATTTAGTAATTACATAAATATATTATATATAGAATGAAGTATGTTACTATAATTATTTATAAAATAGGTTGCGTCTTACGCACGCTGTTATTGGTCAATTACGGTGTTTATATCAGGCTATGTAAACACGCTTGTGATGTCACGGCACATTTTTTAGCCTTATTTCATAAAAGAAATAGAAAATGGATGCCCTGTGTTTATATAACCTGATGCAAACACTCGAGTGAGTTGGGAGAATTCGAAAGTACTTATGTAAACCCTCCCCTACGGCTCGGGTTCACATAAACTTTCGAATTCTCCCAACTCACTCTCGTGTTTGCATCAGGCTATATAAACACGGGCGGCCATTTTCTATTTCTTAAATACTCTTACTAGAAACTATATAAGCAGCCATCGAACATATATCAGGCATATATGTATGAGAATGAGCTATATGTATCAAAGTGGTTACGAAGTCAGTCCTGGAGTTCCTGCCGTTGGTTTTTTATTATTTCTTCCTTTTCAAGTCCATTCGTTGTTGAGATATTTCAGTTTGTTTGATATGTAAAGTAAACAACTTGACGTCACATGTGCATAATGAGTTATCAGAGAAGGTTATATATCTTTGCTATTATCAAACATAATCAGTTGAAAATTCTACATGTTTGGCGTTGTGAGAGAAACACACTTCCTTCGAATTAAGTTTGGTTTGATAATAGCAAAGATATATAACCTTCTCTGATAACTCATTATGCATATATGTGACGTCAAGTTGTTTAATTTACATTTCAAACAAACTGAAATATCTCAACAACGAAGCAAGGAAACGAAAAACTGCAAAAGATGTTACTCTATCATTTTAAGTGTTCTTTCAAGTTTCAAATAAGACAAACTTAATTTTCGTTTCATGTGCACTTTAAATAAATAATTGTAAAATCCAAACAGCTGAGGTTACACTTTTTGTTGCGCATAGCGTTCACGTAACAAAATAATAACCAACAATTACCTGGCAGTAGAATCCTCCCAGCGTGTTCTTACAACTAGCATTATTAAAACACAGACTGCCATTGATGTTGCATTCGTCAATATCCTCGTCACAGTTCAAACCACGGTATCCTGGATCACAAGTACAGTTATAGAACATTGTGTACGCCGTACATGTACAATTACATCGACCATGTTGACACGGACGGTAATCACATGCTGAACAATTCTTGTCGACATGGCAAGGATGGAGTGGAGATTCGCAAGATTTCCCAGAAAAACCAGCAGGACAGAGGCAAAAGAAGTCATTGAGCAAGTCGGTGCAGTTCCCTTGACAAAAAAATAACAAAAAATACTTATAAAGTATTTCATTACCAGTAGGCGGCCGGCCAAGGCTTCAAAATATTACTTTTGATGGCACTTCTTGTTACAAGCAGGCAACCATGCTAAATCGTATCGGATAGTGTATACTTTGAAGGTGAGGGGTGTTGGCAGCCGTAATTATTGATTTATATACTGAAATTTAGAGCTTTTTGAAAGCACAATGTGATGGATGGGATATCTGTAAAGTGCTGCCTATTTACGTTTGTGTTTTATTTGAATTGGCTAATTCAGAATTCTATCAATTATAAACAAACAAGAAACATGGCGCAAATTCGCCTAAATATCACACTTAGAAGAACAGCCACAAAAATGTAGCTTAGACATTCATCAAGATGACTAGGCAGGTTGCCTTCCGTGTATCACCGGTAGAACTGTTGAACCGGTGAGTTAACTGTCTCAGGATATTATGAGCAATACTTGATACTATAGTACAAAAGCTCAGCTTTATAATAGTAGATACATGGCGGTATCAGCAAGCTACCAAAATAAAACGAAGTAATTTACGAATATGATACTTTCCTGTAGCTACCAGGTCTAATAAATTTCTGATTCTTGGCAAGCTTACCTTTTTGTGGCTTTGCTTCGAAGTATTACATTTAGGTGTATTCACGCCATATTTCTTGTTTGTTTATGATTGTGAGTTTAGTTATGCGAATTAGAATAATCAGAACTTCAGGCACGCTGATTGGATAGCATTCTGAATTAGCCAATTCAAATAAAACACAAACGTAAATAGGCAGCATTTTACAGATATCCCATCCATCACATTGTGCTTTCAAAAAGCTCTAAATTTTAGTATATAACTCAATAATTACGGCTGCCAACACCCCTCACCTTCAAAGTATACACTATCCGATACGATTTAGCATGGTTGCCTGCTTGTAACAAAAAATGCCATCAACGGTGTTTTCGAGACACTTTTATCGAGGTTGGCCGGCCGTCTACAGAAATTAATGACAAAATGGCCACCGCTTGAAAGCCAATTTACATATATTCCTTAGAGGATGGCGTCCCATTTTGAACAGTAAAAATATATAAGGCGAATATATTAAAGTGAGAATTCATGATCTAAACAACAACCATTATCCAATCATTTAGTCACCTATTTATTTTCATCAGATATATCTGCGATCTGCCAAATTGTGTTGAAAATAGTAAACAAATAAGCAAGTCATGCACCACTGGATTGCGGTAGGATTTTGTTTGATACCTTCAAAATCGTCTTTGGTTAAATGTTTGAGAGTTGATAGAAGAACCTTTATCTTGTATGTAATAAATTACATATCGACCAAATTGGCTGAAGTTGTATACATCCAATTCAACAACTACCCGACTTGTAATGACAACAAGAAAATATGCATTTTGAACACACCTGCATGATTGATGGAGGCTCAAACATTGACAAACGATAGCTCGAGAGATATAGTCATTTGGCAGATCGTAGGTAGATTTAAACAAATAAGGAAGTGAATAATTTGAAAATCGCTGTTGCTTAAATAGCGAGGTCGGCAAATAGTAGGCGAGATACTCAATTAGCAGAATTTTCATTTTAATATTTCCCCTCTATATATTTACTGTTCAAAATTAGATGCCATTTCATAAAGGCTATATGTAAATTAGCCCTTAAGCGGCGGCTATTTTGTCATCAATTTCTGGTAATGCAAAAGGATGATTTATGAGAATAAATCGAGAATTGAACCCAGGGCCTCACCCATGTGTAGGTCTCGTAAGCTTAAAGGTCAACTATATTTAACTTATATTTTCTGTTAAATTCGAAAACGTTTATTCCAAAACCGAAGAAAAAATTAAAATCGGTCACTCGGTTCTGTTTTTATGTTCTGTCAAAGATCGAGTTTTAGCCATTTTTCCGAACCATATTTAAACAACGACCGCGTTAAAAGGTAGTCTGGCACTAGCAAACTTGTGACGTCATACCGGTAAAACAGAGCTCGCTTCGGCAAAAGGCTACAACATTCTCACCATGCTAACCAGGAGAGTTTTTCGAAAAGATACCCGGCCACAAATTCGACTCCACGACTTATCAAGAATGTCTATGATATTTTAGCTTACCAAACGGTACAGCAGTACAACGGGTTTTCGCAACGGGTTTTCGCAAGAAAAAAACACTACGCCTAGCATGGAGGGGAAGAAGGGTACGGTTCATTTTTGTCTTGATAAGACAAAACTATTGAGTTTTAAACTACTGTATATTGTTAGTTCTAACTATTGAGTTATTGATTTGACAGAAGCCTGGATATACATTGTTCGTCAGAACTGTAGTTTTGCTTTTGCGAAATTGGATCTGCTGCCGTAGCTTTATCTATATCACCTTCTTCTTTAAATATCGCAAAACTCACCCAAATACAATTAAGAAGACTTGTTGACAGAGTTTGAAGAAGATATACCTTAAAATGCCCCAAATATAATGCTAATACACGTATTTGCATGAGTAAATAGGTGGCAAACCAAAGCTCGAACATTGGAGTATTTCTGCGGTAATAATTAGGCAATTAGATTAGAAGCGAAATTAGATAATAACTGACTCGGGGTTTTTTTCAGCATCTATAATAATAGCCCGCTCGCGGAGGTATGTAGTCTCTGTCCCTCTTTGTCTATCTCAGTCCCTCTTGTTCGTACTATTCAGATTGACCCTAGGTGGCAACTCGGGCTCGTCCAAAGGCCCCCTTAAAGTGTTTATGCAACGAAATTTCACCCCAGTTTTTTATGATTGCATTTGAAAGAACACTTAAAATGACAACGTAACATCTTTCGTAGAATTTCGTTTCCTTGCTTCGTTCTTGAGATATTCAGGTTTGTTTGATATGCAAATGTCATACTTATGACCGCACACTGCATAATGACTTTTTAGAAAAGTGTGATTTTCTTCAAGAGTACTTATCGAATGTACTTAATAAAAATTTCCACTTATATGTATGTAGCCATGGCTGGTCACTAAACGTGTGTAGCTGTGTGTAAAATATTTGGACTATCCTAAAATTGATGCTCTTTCAAAAAGTCCTTATGCAGTATGATGTCACAGGTATGACATTTGTCTTATTTGAAAGAACACTTAAAATGATAGAGCAACATATTTTGCAGTTTTTCGTTTCCTTGCTTCGTTCTTGAAATTTTTCAGTTTGTTTGATGTAAATGTCGCATGTTGCGACGTCACACGTGCATAATGAGTTATCGAAAAGCGTTATATATCTTTGCTATTGTCAAATATAATCACTTGAAAATCTACATGTTTAGTGTTCTGGGTGAAACACACGCACATGCTTCCTTCGAATTATTTTCGTTTGATAATAGCAAAGATATATAACCTTTTTCAATAACTCATTATGCACATCATGGGTGGAAAAAATATTTTAGTTTCTGGGACCGCAAAGGAACACAAGAACATTTTCTGCCAGTGTAACGAAGCACACACTGCTTCCTGTAGAACTCATTTATACTACCAGCTTACAACATCTCTCAAAGCATTCCACCATGGTGACAATAATTGTAATCCAACTCATTATCTCACAACCATGTTTAACGACCATGTGATGACTACCTTACAACCACCCAGATGTTACATCGCACATTTCCACACAAGTAATCACCACCATGTAACTGTGTATAGTACTAACAAGCTGTCAAACGGAATACTATATTTTAACAGAAAAAGTAATTTCAGTATTCACTGAGAATTTTGATACTAATATTGAAACTGCACAATTGTATTATTACTTATTCTTCCATTGCCTTTCCCTCTTTTATCTTTTTCGTTTCTTTTTTAAGTTTCCCTTATTTTATCTATTTATTTATTATTTTTTCTCTTTTTTCTTTACTATCTTCCTTTCGTTTTCTGCTGATCAAAAAGATTTCTGGGACCAATGGTCCCGTGGTCCGCTATTTTTTCCACCCGTGATACACATGTGACGTTAAAATGTTTAATTTGCACATCAAGCAAACTGAAATATCTCAAGAACGAAGCAAGGAAACGAAAAACTTCAAAAGATCTTACTCTATCATTTTAAGTGTTCTTTCAAATAAGACAAACTTAATTTTCGTTTCATGTGCACTTTAAGTTTTCTTTCAAATGCAATAATAAAAAAAACAAACTGGGGTGAAATTGCGTTGCATAAGCACTTTAATCCCCAAGCCCAGAAGGCCCGGAGCCCGGCCAAAGGGCCGAAGCCCGGTGAGGGTGCTAATCTCGACGTGCGTGGAGTCCACTTTACACGAGAGATGAAAAGCTGAAAGTAATTCTGAAACCTGTTTATATATATATGTTATCAAATCCACAACTTGCGCAGTTCGAATAGCAGGGTACTGGTAACTAACCTGTTAAATTATTCAAATTATTTAAATTTACGTCAGCAAATTATAATTTATAAGTTCGGTTGGATTACGAAATAGTTTTTCAACGATCATCACGAAAGAAATCTTTGCCAGAAAAATGGTTTCAGCTAAAATGTACATTAATATTACTATGGAAAAAGACCAAAGAAAGAAGGCTAAGAAGAGATGTGGCAGCGAGAAAAAGACAACAATAAATACGACTTAAAACAGTCACTGAAAAAGCCTAAAAATTAATACGATAAAGACCGAAAACGATGCCGACCGAAATCAACTGAAA